>CAEMYA010002158.1:2847147-2882147 GCA_903131615.1 Diplodus sargus
AAAAAAAAAAAAAAGCAGACATCAACAATCACCCACTGGGAATCACTGTGGAGCCTCTCGATAATGACAGTGTGAGTAAAACTGAAAGAAAGCCTGATTGTATTAGCGACAACCAAAACACTGGATCTCTCCCCGACTCATACAACAAAGAGGTTAAAAATGAAATGTGGCAAAATGAGATGCTGATTGACTGTCAGAGTAAAATGAGGTAATGAGGAGGTGCACTGACTGCTCTTTCTGTGCTTGTGTATACGGTATGATGATCAGTCTGTGGACGGCCATGTAGACCAGCAGTGGTCCCACGGTGGCGTAGAAGACAGCACTGGGCAGCAGCTGATCTGTCAGGTGGACTGGAAACAGGTACGTCTGACTGGCACGCGCCAACCTGCACAGAGACACCAGCCCAAATGTACACACACATTAGAAAATTATGCAGTGAGATGAGGACCCAAAGGAGAATGAGATCTGATTTTGGGTTGGCCAGTACTTGATCTTGAGTGTGACTCCCTGAGGGACCCCGATGCTGACAGTGGCTGACAGGACACTGTGTCGGCTGATCTTCCTCTCTGCTCCATATTCCACCACAGTGCCAAACCAGCCCGTCCTGTAACACGAGGAACACAAAATAAGCGGAGAGTGTTAGGCAGCTACAGTGGGGCGATACATTATAAATACATTATGAAGCCAGGAGATTAAAATGTTTTGGAACCAAATATGTGTTGCTAATGGCTTTCTGCTTCTTGTTTTGTTACATTTACTTTTACATTAATGTCTATATTTATGAATCTTTTATTGCTCTTATTATTTATGCCTTTTATATTTTCCCAGAAGGCTGTATAATTGTGTACAACTTTTTATCTCCTGCAGTGATTTTAATGTCTCATTTGTCCTGTCACTGTCTTTTATTGTGCGAACTCTGGAAAGCACTTTGCGTTTCCTTCTTGAAAATGTGCTCTGTAAATCTACAATCATGATGATCATCCTCTTATTTTGCAGCCCAAAATGTATGTAATATGTGATTTGCAGGTTGCATTATAAAATGGTTTATATAAGATGTCTGGTTTGTGGATCTCATGTTTTGTTCAGTTTGATCACAAAACAGTTATTTTTGTGCCTCCGGGCCGACGACCATTGTGGCCAGAGGCATTATGTTTTCAGGTTGCCTATCCATCCACTTGGACTCAAGAATAAACTGACTAGAATTTGGTGGCCAAAGGTCAGAGGTCAAGGTCACTGTGACCTTGCAAAACACACTTTTCACCATAACTCATATGGTGATTAACATTTTACAGAAATTTCCAGCAGGACAAAATGATGAAGTCGTGACATCTGATATCCAATAGGTCAGAGGTTAAATGCGCTGTGACATAATATTTTACTAAAAATGCTCTTCCCATGATTCATCGCCATAGCTCAGGAAAAGCAACTTGCAAGTGTGCAGATGCATGCAACAGCGAGGTGTTAATTCTAGTTTCATCTTGACATCACAAGGACTTGAGAAGACAATCTACTTTCTTGTAATTATGAAACATTTTTCATGATGCCAGGAAAAAAAGTTTATGATGTAACAATAATGTCACAAGTTTCTTGCAATTCTAAGAAAATCAGATTAAAAACCACTTTAAATCCTTCCAGTCACTTAAAGAATAACTTAATACAGGCATAAAAGCAGTGTTTTCAGCTGGTGTTAAGTTGCTCTTAAAAGTAAGGAAATTAAGGAAGGAAGTAAGGAAATTCCATCAGCTAATCAACAGAACAATTCATCAGCTGATCAAAAAACAGGATGAGCAAACAGACGTACTTAACAGAGCCTTTGACTTTGGTCTGGTCCTCATCCTGGAACTTGTACTGGTAGCTCATCATCAGGTAGGAGTGCGGCACACCCAGCTGAAAGGCGTGGGGGACAGAGGTAGGAAAGTGATAAAATACCAATTCTAATTATGTCAAATATCAGTTACAGTAAAAAACACATTTACTTTACTGATAGCTGGTAGCTTTGCCTTCCGTGGATGTGCGTTTGTGTTTGTGCTTTAACTGTACCTGTAGAGCCAAAGTGAAGTGGCTGCTTTTCGTGTCTCGGACTAGGCTGGTGGTCATGGCGCTGTTGGGCCCCCAGCGCCACTGCAGGTAACCCATGGTGTTCTGGTCCAGGTGGCGTGCCGTCATCAGAGAACAGCTCGGACGCAAACCTCGAGGAGAGAACTGCAAACCACACTGGGCTGTCAAGAAACTGGACAGAGAAATGACAGAGCGTCCGTGTTTTAATACTAGAGGTTTGCAATGGTACGAGATTGGTACCATAACCATCTCAGAACACATTACGCTTTCACAGTATGCTGTATTACACAATTATCATTATGGTTATTATAATCAATTACAATGACCTTCAAGGAAATGAAGACAGGTTTTTTCCGGATACAAAAAACGCTTTATCTTAATTCCCCAAACATTATGTTTTGACAGACGTGAAGCTTAATACAAGCTTGAAATCTATTTATTTTCATAACGCTAATACGGTAGAATACTGCTCGCTAGATAAGAACATTTACACAGTATGACAACATTGAGACCAGTCCACCCCTGCAACCCCAGTTAATACAGTGCATTGTGGCCCCCTACTTCAAACAGCTGGCCTTACCAACGTGGAGAAACATTGCGAAACACCTTTAACCCAATGAGAGGTCCGAGTATATCTCCTGCACCTAACTCCACCTACACAGCAAATGCACAGAGACAAGTGATTGCAAACGGGTGAGAAAATTACGAATACAAAAACAATGATTTCAACCTAACATCTAACACAGAGCATACTGAAAACACCTTTTTCAACAAATGCTGCTATATACTGTATTTAACATTTACATCTACATTATAGTATTTGCATACCTCTCCCCAGCCCTTGGCTGACGTAACTCTTCGTACAGTCATGTTAATGTTGCCCCCACCGTTCCCATTGTGTGTGGAGAGTGAACCAGACAGCACTGCTGTGTCAGAATTTGTTAATGGAGCCTGAAGAAAGACAAGACAGAATACTACAGTGACTCCGGCCCAGGTAAGTCTCCGTGTGGAAGATAATTGCTAAGTGAATGTGGGTTTTGGTCGTACCTCTATGGACTGAGAAATGTGCATCTTGTTAATTTCAATATGAGGAAACCCGCCTCCTGGCATCTCTTCAAAGTCCTCATCGTAGCGGTCAAACAGGTCTGTTGCATCCACACCCACGCTGATTGTGCCCTGAATAATGAGGGAGTGAAGGGGGTCCGGGAGATTGACAGAATTAATCAGGAAAGAAGGAAAAGGGTGAGGCCCATAATGAAATGAATGTGGGAACCATTCACAGTCGACATTGAGCTGTTGCACACAGTGTATTTAATAATGTCTTCACAAATGTGGAGGCCTACACAAGAAACACAGTGAGAGTAGTGAAGTTGACAGAGTATTGTGGTGTAGCTGTGTCTGAGGAAACCTTGGGGTTAGTTCTCTGCTGCAGTCTCCTCTCCTCTCTTTCTCTCTGCAGCCTTTCGTACTCCTCTCGAATTTCTGCTGGAGTTCTCTTCCGCTCCACCACCTACACAGCATCATCACCGTCACACATTGGGAGTGAAGATATGTTAATACTGTATGTATAATGTTGAAGGTAAACTACTCAACTTTAAGACAGTACAGTTAAATCAGATGGAGTAAATACCTCCCAGCCTTCCACCTCCAGCCCTTTCTTCCCAAAGATGTCATATATGGCTCTGGAGTGCTCATCACTCAGCACTGAGGATAAAGAGGGAAACAACAAATGTTTAATTAAATCTGTATTTTGTGGACTAAATGCTTTAAATTCCAGTTGGTGTACGTCAGCAACTGGCTTTACCTTCATACGCCTGGTGCACCTGGTTGAAAAGCTGTTCAGCCTGGCTTTTCAGCTCAGGGTCTCGATGTTTGTCAGGATGGTAGAGCATACACAGCCTGCGATATGACGCCTTTAGCTCCTCTAATGTAGCCTGTGAGAGAGAGGACAGGTAGGTCCGGATGGCTGCAAATGGTACTTATTTTCATATGACAGAAAAGGTCTTCCAATTCTCAAAAAAACAGCCAAGCTCAGTGGCTCAGTGTCGGATACGTTAAAGTAGGATCTGTTAGCATTTTTAGAGGGAACCAAGCAATTTTTTTGCACTTTTGTTTGAAAACAACTCATTTAACAAACTACTGCATACTAATTTCCACTTTAAATGGACCAATACTCAACTGATCCTTTCAGATCCTCTCCTTAACACAACAACTCAACATCGCAGCCTCCTGTTTTTAAAGAAATTGAAACAGCAGCCAGTCCATTGCATCACGCACTGGATTAAAAGTGCGATACTGTACTTATGGCGTCACTAACAACCCAATGTCACCTAACTAAGCTAACGCTATCCAGATGAACGACCAAGTGTACGTCTGTTCAGGCCTCTCAGTCTCCCTGGTTGAGATTCGTGAAGGTGTTTATCGATGCGGATATATATTTTGCAAACACCCACTTCGAAGAGAACACTGTCTGTCTGTATTCAAATAAAGCAGGTGTTGAACTGTGCTGCTCGTTCATGCCCATGCAGCATCAGCCGGTGACAACCTCTACGGTTGTTGGTGCTGATGAAGACCGTTATTCAACTGGAGGATGATGCACCGACTGCAGACCACCTCCTCAATGGAAAACTACCAGATAGTCACAGCGAAATGTCCGTCACCGTTCGGTGCCACAGCAAAACACAACAAACCATACCTCTTTTCTGACGTTGAGTAGAGAGTAGTAGTCCTGATTATTAAACTCAAAATCATCATCTAAGGACGCCGCCATGTTTGCGTTTGGTCCGGTCCCGCCCACCCCTCCGGTTCTCTGGAAGCTCATTGGCCAGGAGCAGAGACTGGTGGATGGGCCGGAAGTTGTTCTGTCGCTCTCTGCTGGCTGTGTTTGAGCTCAGCAGCGCGAAAGCGATTTGACACCTTGACACACGAAGAAAAATGACCGTGAGGAGCTTTTTTCTCTTTTCAGAAGGTATAGTATTTGTCAGTGTATAAAACAACCCGTCACTGCCGCTTTACTTTCCATTCTTTCCCACTGATAACCGTTAGGCTGTTGTCCTGTCTCGCGGCTATCGCTGAGTCTCAACGCTGATTGGCTGAACGACCACCGTTCAATAACTGGGCTAATGTGTTTGCGTCAGGATAGCATAGCTTTGCTGGGGAAATTACTTTGAACCACAATGGTTTAATTTTTAACAATATTACTGTTTCGTTGTCTGTAAAGTCATTTACACAGTAGTTTAATCTTCTAGAATGTCATGGGACAAAAATGAGCTGCTGGGCCTCTTTTAACGTCTGTTTCTGCCCCTTTCTGAACATTTAGCATACTATATAACTAAGGTAAGTACCCAGGTTTGCTATGTGGCAATTTGATGAAACAGAAATTAATTTAGGAATGTGGAACATGTAAACCTATCAGATGAAATAGTGACGTTCTTTAAACTAGATCTTGACACATGGCCCATCTTGAGGAGTCCTCATTAAGAGGTAATAAAGCAGGACCACCTGAGGTACCTACCATGCTAGTTGCTAATGTGCTTTAATATCGCCACTGCTACTGTGATAATATGGACCTGGGGCTTTTGACCTTGTTTCCTGACTTCAATCTCAAGTGCTCTGCTGTCGTTACATTTTCCCCTCACGTTTTCAATTGTAGCAGCAATGGTAACAATCTGTATCTAAAATCAAATCTTTATTTAAATAGAAATAGCAATGCCACTATGAAAAATATTCTTCATAAGTCTTTGAATGTCAGCTTGATTTCAAGCGCTCTAGCACTGTACTTTAAGGGTTTTGCATATAAAATTGCGTTAACAGGTGAAGTCTTTTCTGGCTCTCGAGAAAGATGCATGAAGCCTGATAAATCACCTCCACTGATGTCACTCAGTGGCTAAGTTGCATTGTCGATAATGTAGGCACCAGGTTTTTGAAATTAATGGAAAGGTCAAAATGTGATGTTCGGACCAAGTCACTACAGCAGAACTAGAGATATCACTTATTTTAATCCACACTTTCTTCTTCCTTTTCACAACCTGGTTCCTATATTATCCACAATGCTATTTGGCCAGAGAATGACATCACTGGAGGCAGTTTATCAGATTACATGACACTTCTGGAGCATTAAAAAGTGTTATACTCATTTTCCCAAATAGGCAGTAATACTGTCAAAACCTGTAAACACACTTTAACGTGTACAATTGGTTGAGTAACCCTTTAAGCACAGTACAAAGTTTTGAGGTTGTTGAACTTCACTGAAGTATTTCAAAACTTGTCCTCCACCATATTTCTATGGGAAATATTGTATTGTTTCTACCACCACATTTATTTGAAAGCTTAAGTTATTTTGTAGATGAAGATTTTTTAAACTAAACATATCAGTTTCTGGGATAGTATGCATTGATATGTGTTGAACTCCCGTACATGATTTGATTAAAATTCACTTCCTCACAACCAGATATGAAACACTTCAATGCTGCTTACATCAAATGCAGACACATGGTCAGGAGCAATACGGCAGACAATGATGATGTAAGTACATTTCGCTGATAATTTATTCATAAGTAACATTTTGAATGCACAATGTACTTGTAATGAGGATGCTATTTTTAGTACTTAAATATTTAGTAAACGATCTGATTAGTTCTCTCCCTCCCTTTATGTCAAACTATTGGATTATTAATGATGCATCAAGTTATAAGCATCAATTTAATGTTGCTGCTAGTCATAATATATCTTGAATAAAAATACAGTAAGTGGCTTTATCTATAAGAATGCATTTTAAGTTCTACATCAGCTTCAGAGGTATGATGACAAACAGCACTGGGGTTTTGCTGTAGACATTAGTTATAAGAGAATTCTGCATTGATCATTTGCATACATTTGTAACAGCATGCTTCAAAATTGAGTAGATGTACTTACTTCCACTGACACTACTCAAAAGATAGTATTTTATATATGTGTGTGTGTGTGTGTGTGTGTGTGTGCGCGCGCGCGTGTGTGTGTGGAGTATTGTGAATTTGTTTGTTCATGGATGTTAAAGTTACAACTTTGTAACTTTAACATCTTGTATCTGTACTGGTAGGCTACATTTATTAGTGTGAAATGACACGTTTCTGTATGCGGCATCATTCCTTCCATCGGACAAGGGCACACGATTTCAAAAGGGTTCATTTAACTCGATGTATTTTTGGCTACATATCTTATACATGTTCCTCATTGTCATTCATCCTGCTTGCACTCTGTCGATGCCAAGAACCGTGTGTGCATCTGCTCTCAGAGGCTCTACGCAAAGCATACGTAGCGGAAGATAAACCAATTCAAACCTTCAGATATCCGTGAAGCGTGTCTACGGAGACGATTGTCTCTGTCAAACAAAAAGGCTTTGGTGCAAAGGCGATATTCTACCCCGAGGCACGAGGTGACAGTGTGGGTTTGAAACAGATCATAATGGTCCCAGTAAAGCTCTGCCATTTAGAAGGGATTGCCTGGTATAAAACGGCGCCATCAGTGAAAATGTTGTGCAAAAAACTCGTTGTAAACTTAACTTCCCGTAGGAATATTACAGCAAGGATTCGACGATGTCCTGCTGGAACTAAAATAGGCAACAACAAGAGGAGACGAGGGTCATGTTTTTCATTTCACCCTATAAGTTTTCGCCTGACCTATCATCACTCCAATTCAATAACACGGCTCAAAGAAAGCAGGTAGTGAGTGCGCACCGGTGCGCGCAGACTGTGTGGGCGCGTGCGGAGCTGTCCTTTCAGCACCGCGAGCTTCAGCACCACAGCGAATGACAGCACCCGCGAGCCCGTCTGAAAACCAAAAAAAACAAAAAACAACGCACGTCTGAGAAGTCTCTTTCATGCGGTTCTTTTCATTTAAGATTCAGGAGGGGGTTCATCATTTGTGGCGCGTCGCGACCTTACATCGCGTTCTCTCAACAGTCCACTGCATGTGAAGAAATGAGCGCGTTAGTATTTGTGTGTAATGCTTAGCCTACGTGTGTAGGCCTACTGTGTGTGTGTGTGTGTGTGTGCGTGTGTGTGTGTGTGTGAGAGAGAGAGAGAGAGAGAGAAGACGATGATGAGCATGATGATGATGCTGTGGGAGGCTGTCAAGGTGTCCTCGAATACAGACGTCGTTCAGTGACGTGAAAGGAGAGATAGAGAGAGCGAGGGAGCGAGGAAAAGTGCGCGTGTACGTTAGGAGGCGGGGCCAGCGGGAATAAACGGAGGGATGGAGAATTCCGCGAGTCACCATCACGGATCCCCGCTGTCAATCCTCGCCGTCTGGTCCAATCGCGTCCCTGAACGCGGCAGGCTCGCCCCGCCACCCCTTCTTCTGAGCCCCGCCCCCCTCCTTGAGCTGTCCTCTCTGTGCACGCGCGTGGTCCCCCCCCGCCCCCCACCACCACCTCCACCACCACTAGGTCGAGTCGAGGAGGAGGAGGAGGAGGAAGAGGAGGAGGAGGAGGGATGAGGCGCGCGGCGGAGGGGAAATGGCTGCCGAAAACAAGCCGGAAGGTAAGAGAGAAATAACGGTTTTTATTTGAGGTGGCAGAGTCCCGCGGTTCGGGGTTCGGACGAGGCGATGAAGGGACGGAGGCTTAGAGGGGGAGCGAGTTAACGTCAGGGCTTTCCCTTTCTTCTAGTCCGTCCCGAAAACACGGACGCTGGTGCTGAAACAGCGACTGTGTGGATCACGGTTAACCGACAGCAAATAAATAACGGAAGGAGAGTTGTCCTGTCGGTCGGCTCTCAGTGAGTCGGGATGGGGGCAGTTTTTCACCGTCCGATGCTTGCCAGCGTTTCCCCTGAGTTGCTGGTTTATAAGTGCTTTTTAAACGTTTAGCATTAAAGGGATGGGGATGAGAGAGGATGAGAGTGGTTCGCGCTGAAGGAATTCAGATGCTGTGTGTGTGTGTGTGTGTGTGTGTGTGTATGTGCGTGCGTGCGTGCTTGTGTGTGCGCGGGTGTGTGTTTATCTGCCTCTGTCTCTCTCTATAAACATAAAATAGACCCTCGAATAATAGATTGCCTTTCCGGGCTGACATGGAACCACTCAGACCAACTGAGCATTTATTCAGTCACAATCCAACGTTGGTGTGTGTGTGTGTGTGTGTGTGTGTGTGTGTGCGTGTGCGTGTGCGTCCGCGCGCGTATGTATGCGTGTGCGTGTTTATGTTTGTGTTCATTTAGTGTTGATATGTGCTAATGGTTGCTAAGACAGTGAAGGTGAGAATCGGGCTGCATTTGGGCAGGGGGTGGGGGTGGGGGGGGTGGAGTGTATGTGTGTCAGTTTTAGGTCATATTATGTATAAATCCAGGATACATTTTTACTTCCTCAGCAAAACTATTAGGGTCATTACTGTGACACGCACACACACACAACCACACACACACTGTTCAGACGTTATCCATTCATTCATGAATTATTTAAGGTATGATCAAAATCACCATGGCAATATCATCTCCATCTCAAGTCATCGGCTAATGAAAACCTTATCCCTTACTAAGTGTGTTTGACATTTGTTTATAAACACCCCCTTATTGTTAGTCCACTCTAAGAATCACTCTCTTTTCTTGCCTGTTCAACGTACTGATATAACACATCCATAAGCCGATAAACGCAGCAGCGGAATGTGTTGTTTTAAATGACACGCAGTTCCTCAGCAACTTAAGAGCTAAAACGACATACCGTAGACGTCAGTTTTATTATTGATTTTAATGAGTCTTCTGATTGTTTCCATAGCACAGTGATTCTGAAAATGGCAGGAGTCCTTAATCTCTCTCCACTAGGGTGGGCTGCTGAGCATTATATCTGTTACGCGTAATCTTTGAAAAACTTGAACCACACAAGTAGTATCAAACATTTTGAATCTCAGGCGTACTGGAAGTCAGACACACACATAAACGAGCATGCATGCAAGCATGCGGAGTGTTGCCAGAGGCAAAGGGAAGGCCGTGGGTTGAGAGTCCCGTTGCGTGAAAAGACTAGAACTGAAGATGAGACAGATGGCCCATTGGCTGATCAGCAGGCACTGTACCACATAAATATAAAACCATCCCCCGGCCCTGACTGAACTGTACCTACACACACACGCAAACAGACTTACACAGTCACAGCATGAAGGGTTTTCGTCCATTGCCCCCTCGGTGTTAGGTGTAGACAGGACGCAATAATTCACGGGCCTCAACCACACTGAATGAAAGCCAAATGAATCACAGGGGCAACGGAGGCAGGAGACAGCCATCCACTCACTCCAATCCCTGGCAGATGTGCGTGAGTACACTAGTGGGCATGAGAACAACATCCACCATATAGCATGGAAGACCATCTCCCTCTGCGCTGGTTGGTCTACTTTGTATCATAGCAACAGTGGTCAGGGAAACAGAGAAATGATGAGAGAGAAGAGAAACTAAAGCCGGGCACAAGTTAGTCACACACATGGAGGCAGTGTATCTACTGTGGCCAATCGATCAGGGGACACAATGGCTGCAAGTTAGTGGATCAGAAAATGGATCAGCCAACATGCATATCAGTTGGACTTTTGTTTCTGGGCTTTAGAGGAGGAAGAATGAGGTGAGGTGTGTGACTGCCAAGGAAACCAGAGTCTGGAGCGTCTCCTAAATATGTCTGTCTCTTCTTTCTCCCTTTTTTTCTCCTTCATTTGTAGGACTGAAGAAGATAAGAAATCCAGAGCGAATGGTCAGGATTGCTGTCGGTTACACAGGACACGCCCCTCCCAAGAGTGACGACACTGACGCCAACAGTAAGAGACACACAAACACTCTCTTCACACTGTTTGTGCATGCGTGCGTGTGCACGCACATTTGTCTGTAGCACAGGGTGACTCTGGGAGCAAGTATAAAAGCCTTCTGGCAGAATGATGTGATGCGGGAACTGAGGGCTCCTTCTCATCTACTGTGTAACAGATCACACTTACATACACACACTCGCAGTAACACACTAAACAAACACACACTCTCTGCTGAGACGTCATTCCTATTCAGTTCTGTTACACATCATGTTTATTCATGCATGCCAGTACAGTATTAGTGGGCACACACACACACACACACACACACACACATACACACACACACACACACACACACACATACATAGCCATAGAGAAGGCAGAGCTTACTTTGGCTATCAGTAGTTTATTGTCATACCTAATCTGTACACATGGCATTATGTATCTATAATCCTCAATGGGCCTGGTTAAACTAGAAGTGAGATGGAGTGTGTAATCTGGGGTCGCCGCATGGTCGTGTTTGAATGCAAGTGTGTCCCTGGCATGTGTGTGATTGCCATGGTGTGTGTCAGAGGGACTATAAAGGCAATGATTGCTTTGATTGGTTATTGATTTTAGAGGACGTGACGCAGATGAATGTCTCTGCCTCTGTGTAGTATATGTGTGACTGTGTGTGTGTGTGTGTAGGTTAGGGGGACACATCGGAGGAAAATAAACAGATGTGAAGAGGAGCAGACAGACATGCTGCTTAGTGTGGGTGGTGGTGCAGGTGGGGGTTATGGGTATAGTGGGGGAAGGTATGTCAAAAGACACACACACACACAAACACACCAGCTCCTTTTTTATATCAAAAGGAGCAGATGGCTTTATACCTGCACCAGACCCTTTTATTTAGTTAACGAAGACGAGAGAAAACGAGACTGTCACAAAATAACAAATAAGGAATTAAGAGAAAATCTGAAAAAACAATGGAAAAGAAAAGCATTGAATAGAATAGAATTGAATAGAACAGAGAGTTCTGTTTGGGATGGCTGTTTAATATGAGCTGAGACTTCCCGAGCCGATCCCTGTCTCCTATCTGTTCTCACGTCCCAGCTGGAGGATTACTGGAGGAAAAGTTTATCAGCAGAATGATAAAATTAGCATGCATGCCCATCTCTCTACCCCCCACCCCTCCGCCCCCCCTGCTCTCTCCCTCTTTCTCTCGCCTCTCCCTCCCTCTTCCTGCACTCTCGCTCATCCCATGCTATGCTCCCCCCTTTCTTCTTCTCCCTGCCCTGGCTCTCCCTCCCTCCTGCCCTCCCTCCCATCTCTCTCTATCTAGCTGCTGTGCAATGAGCCTTTCTTTCTGTCACATTAATTTCATCCCGAAAAAGGGGGAAAATGTGAAAATTTCCCCTGACGCCTCCTAATATCAGTGGGGGGAGAGTTAAGAGTTGCATTTGGAGCATTTTTCTCTCTCTTTACTGAGGAGAGTTTTATAATTAACTGACAGCCATCTCACAAGGGCATTGGCTTGTTTCTGTGTTAAATATGGAGATGACAGTTTTATGAGGTAAAATATTCATCAGTCGGAGGCCGCTCTCTTCTGTGTGATTCCAGTCTAAATTATGGCATTTGATAGGCTACCAAAGCAATGTTTCACTTTGGTCGAACATTTTCACTTTTTAGCACGTACAGTATACCTCAATATGACTTAATGAGCCAGTACTTCCACATTAACATTCAGGCTTTGTCACTCTTTTAGACTTTTTTTTTTTACTAGATTAGCAAGTGAGTGAGTGATCTATGTTTTTGCGGCTTACTGCTGAGGGACGCGCATGAAGCAGTGCAGGTATTGAAACTGTTTTATTGTTTCAGATACAAATATAAATGTGAACAACACTGGATTTCCATATTTAGATGTCCTTTCCCAGTGTCCCAGGATGGTTCTTTTTCCTGGGTAGATGGAAACAAAAAATAAGTTTTTGCCCCGTGTCACACCATAGTACAGCTCCACTGAGAGCCATTTGGAACAGATGGAAAAGACTATTGCCACAGTACCCAGGCTGAATTTTTAAATACAGGGACGCATTCTCTGGTTCGGGATTGTTAGAAATACAAGATACAACCCTTTGGGGTGTAAAAGGCTCATCAGCATTCAACAAATCTGCAAAGTTGGTCTTCCATTCCTCGTCAGCAGGGAGAGTAAATGTGAGGACGGGTTAAGATGACGCTCGTGTCCGTGAAGGTGTGCTTTGAAAGGGATTTCGGGACCAAGGTCACCGGTGAAAAAACGCCACTCTGGGACAAATACTGTGATGTGTGTTCTTTGATCGGCAGGCGCTGCTTGTGTATGTCTGTTTGCATGTATGAGCGTGCATGCGCGCGTGTGTGCGGGTGTTTGTGTGTGTGCCTACGCATGTGCAATAGGCTTGTTTGATGTGGTGGTTCTGGTACATTTCAAAGGCGAGGCTCTGATGAGAATTCTTCAGAACAGCAGGGGGAGGGGAGGGGGTTATAGCCAGGAGGGGTGGGGTTTAAACGCTGATTGGCATTCATAGCAGAGAGGCTGGAGTGCTGCTAAAAAAGAAATTAGGCTTTAACTAAGCTGCACCATTCAGCTGTTTAACTAAGCCGCTGCACCGTTCAGCTGTTTGAAATTTTGTCTTCTCAGGCCTTCTATTAATAAATGCATAATTGATTAGGGGGAGCATACGTGCCTGAACACTCTTCCCCCTGACACACACATGCTCAGACACCTACATACTCACATGAGCACACACACATAGACCCCACTCAGGTCCTGCTACACTACTTGTCTCTCTTTGTGTCTTTGTGTTACTTTGTTCCATATCTTGTCCTTGTAAATTTCTTATTTTCCAAATCTTCTCCTTTTCTCGCCCCCTAAATTTCTTTTTTTTTTCTTCATTAACTGTCTCTCTCTGGCTCATTGTCTCCCTGCGTCTCTCTGTCTTCCACGCTGACCCTCCCACCCCACCTATCTCTGTTTTTCTCTCGCTCTGTCGTCTGCCCTCAGGTAGAGTATAATTCCCATCTTCCCAGGGGAGTCATGAATGGACGCCCTCTACTCAAATGCTTATCAATAACCTTTGAGTGCTTGCTCTCTTTGACTTCTAAGCGGCACACCCGTTGGGCACACACTCACAAACAGGAACACACACACACCAGGGGCTCTATCTCTGTGTGGACACTATGCGCTGGTGAAGTGGTATTTTCCTGAGGCGCAGTGGGGTTTTTCCTCATCCGCACCTGTTCGTTTTTTTTGGTGGCTTGCCGCACACAGCAGCGGTAGGAGAGAAACAGTAGGGACAGTGTCACTGGTTATCCAGCAGCATCATGTAGTTTTGGTGGTGGTTCACTCTTGTAGCTCTCTCAAAACAACACATCTTTCTTGTCTGTTTTGTACATTGTTCCACCAGTGGTGACGTCATAGTACACAGACAGATAATTAGGCAGGGAATATATTTGTCATTAGAGCTGGACCGATCAATAGCTGGTGCTGATTATTGCTGCAACTAGCAATTATTTCCATTGTTGATTAGTCTTTTCATTATTTTCTTAATTAATCAGTTAGTTGTTGGTCTATGAAATGTCAGAAAATGGGGAAAATAAATGTTGATCAATGTTTCCCGAAGCCCAATACTACATCTCCAAATGTCTTGTTTTGTCCATAACACAAAGATATTAGTTTACTTTCAAAGAGGTATAAAGAATTGAAGAAGGTTAAATCTGAGAATTTTGCCTTTTCCTCTTCGAGAATAACTAAAACTGATTTGATTATCAAAATAGTTGTCTATTAATTTAATAGTTAGGTGTCCATTGTTGCAGTTTCTGTGCCGATACTGATGTCTTCCACTCAGCTGATATTGGATCATCGATCCATGTACTGATTGAGATTCTATAGTCTGACTGCTTTTTTGTCAATTTCTCAAAGCACTGTACTGTAATTAATTTTAAAGTCATGTATAGACATCTGGTCACAAGTAGTTCTTAAGTGTTTGCTGTGCACTTCATTTGTTTAGCTTTTTCAAAACATTTGCCCTCCTACTTTAAACAACCTTAAACGTGATACGAACAACAAGAATAATGATGAGGATGATGAATTATAATAATGATGATTTTCATCAAATAGTATTTCTGAATTTGATATCCAAATTTGTTTCGGCAGATACCCATTTTCAGGTAAATTGCAATGAAATCCGACCTTGAAAAAAAGTTGACGGGTGCATCTCCGTCAGTTGGATGTTACTTGGGTTTCCTCCGGGTACTCTAGTTTCCCCACCATAAAAACAATTTGTCTTAGGTTAAGGTACTGACCAAGGCAGTGGCTTAGAATCTGGAGTTCTATATGTTGGCTGCCTGCTGCTCCCACAGGATGGGTTAAATACAGAGAACCACTTTCACTATCTTGTACATTATATGATTGTATGTGATTAATAAAGATCCTTCTTCTTCTTCTTCTTCTTCTTCTTCTTTGTATGTCATTGCCAGCAAATTAATGAAAAGACCAAAACCAACACTGTGTTAGTCCGTCTCTCACTGCTTCAGTTCTTAACTGTATTAAATCTTGAAACATGGGTCACAAAAATGCTAAACTTTTCGCAAAACAGCAGAGCACAGGAGTTTTTATCAAATGTTATGTAAACAGGACTAAATAGTGCATTTATTGGAGACTATTTTGAGCCATGGATTTGGTGTTCTTTACGGCAGCAGGACGGTGTATGTGGGACTCACTCAAAATAAACTCCTACTCATGTTCATGTCACGTAATAAAGGATGTGTCACCCAGTGTAACGGTGTGGCTCACTGATGTGCAAAACTAATTTGGAGGTTTTGGACAACAATAGTCCATGGCAGAGAGGAATAAGCTGTATTAGGCTGTGGATACACAGACAGTAGTTGTTAGTGGGATCAATTCATTGACAATTTGAGACTTTTTTGTGGGATTTCCTGAGAATCAGAAAAAATAGCACATCCCCAGAAACATTGAGCTCCCAGGACTTTCACTATATCCAGAAACATAACTGAAACTTCAAATTAAACATCACCTTCCTGGAGAAACATTTGGGCTGCTGTATATTTGCACTTGTGTCTTTACACCTCCTGTACAAGAATATTAGTTTCCTCTCAGGAGGAGCTAGTTGGAGTCTCTGCTCCATTACCAAACTGTCTGAATAACACATTGGGGAGTGCATTGCTTTTACAGGGGATAAGAGATGCCCATGTGATTGGCCATGACTGTTACCAGCCCCAAATGCACTGATAATGTATGATAATGGATTCTTCTTAATCCAAATCTGTTTCCGGGTGGGCCCCAGGTGCGCTTTGCACCTCCACCTGATGTCCAAAAATAAGTGCACTGCCACTCCCTCTGCGCATTGCACACTTAACTATTTTTTGTATACTGGACCTTGAATGAATAGATTATCAACCTTACTTGTCTACATCAGTGTGAATCACCCGTGAGTGTATAAGATTCAATGAGACACTTGCTGACTTTCTCCTGTTTTATTGATCAGGAACAACATACTGGGTCATACAAAGTATCAAGCTGATAGATCAGAAATCCCAGAGAGTTATCACAGATCTTATACAGAATTTATCAACATTTCTTTTAAGAAAATTAATTAAGCTTATGTCTGTCGTCATAGGCCTGAACAAATCTGTGTGCAAATTCACTCGCTTAAGGCCACATCAAGCCATTTGAAATGCAGCACAGTACGAGTTTGTTATGATTTTATTCATCCAGATCCCAGAGATGCTGCGTTTTGGTATTCTCCTCTCACAATGTGTCTGTGTCTGATGAGAAATTTCTCTCCTCTTCCTACTCATCCCTCATTTATCTTCCTTTATCTTCAACCCCCCTCCTCCTCCCCCAACTCCCCTTCCGCTTCAGATGAGCCAGGCCAGTTGAAGATCTACCTTCCCAAGAAGCTGCTAGAGTGTCTGCCGAAATGTTCCTCCCTGCCCAAGGAGCGCCATCGCTGGAACACCAACGAGGTGAGAATGAGACACACGCAAGAGGGAAATATCCGTGACAGTGAGACGAACTCAGTGTTTTTCGCTGGTGACTCATCTCTAGCTAATGTCACATTGAGAGATGAAGGGGAGGTAAACAAACACAATGGCAGCTTTTCATTATGGGACCCTAAAAACTGTGACACCAAGAAATAAAAAAGGAAACAGCAACATGAGCTCACAGCTGAGAAATCCCACGGACTGTACTTTCCATTTGGGGTGCTGCTGTCTATTTCGTTTTGTAATCCAAACAACTCTGGGTTAAAGCATCGGAATCAGGGGCTCCTGGGTCTAAAACTATATAGGGCTTACAGGCTATGAAACAAGAAATGAGGCTACAGATTGAATGTTTCCACTGCTGATTGTTACTGGGTT
Organism: Diplodus sargus; assembly: GCA_903131615.1. NCBI lineage: Eukaryota > Metazoa > Chordata > Actinopteri > Spariformes > Sparidae > Diplodus > Diplodus sargus. The sequence goes on from CAEMYA010002158.1 coordinate 2,864,357, forward strand.
CAAAAGCCCTATGGTCAGTCGGATCAAGATTGTTATCTGAACCTAACGTTGTTGCTATGCAACCATAGAAAGCTGTTAAATGCGTGGCACGTTTCTGCTCATGGGTGCTTTTCTCTGCTTTGTGGTATGTGTGAAAATGATGCTCTAGTTACGTTTTCTAATGTTGTCCTCCACAACAAAAAATAGAGGGAAAAATGAAAAGCTGTCTGTGAGGTATAAACAACAAAAGCAGTGATCATGCACCCAGAGGATTTGATCATAAAAGCGAGTTAAGTCAAAGTAACTTAAGGGCTTTTTGCACTTTCCTCAATGTAACCGCATTGTAGAACTTTAGTACGCTTCGACTGTTTGAAGGTTTCACATGAACTCATGGCTACGACTTATTAATATAGGGCTGAGTTTGCCCTGCTCTGGGCCAAAATTAGCATCATATTTAGCGGCATGAACAATAGATATCTTAAATAGCGCTGCCGGCCAAGTGGTACAATGTAAAATGAGGCCAAATTAGGTTGGGACAAGTCTTTACTCAGGGCCAAAGATAACCCTGAGCTAAACATGTGGGGTGTGAAAAGCTTTTCAGAGTTGCATGTTGTTCCAGACTTAAGCTGTTAGCTTAGGGAAGTGTTTGATGGGTGAAAATGGATGCAGGCATTTATCGTCAACAGCTCCTTGTTTATGCATTGCACAGCTCTCCACTGGTGGTTTGCTCCATCCATTGTGATGTGGTTGGCCTCTGCTGAGACATTTTCTCCATGTGCAGGCTGTGCACTCCATTATGGATGTGTGTTTGTGTGTTTGTGTTATTGATTACCGAGTCCAGCATTATTATGCAATGCAAAGCTGATTTGGCCTGTGGTTTTTCTCTCAGGAAAGTCATTACATTTTTCATGCAATCCATCTCAATGAAGGTCATACTGGGAGTTAAGCACGGCGCCTACTGAACAGTGCGCTCATATGAATAGGCAGTGTGTGTGTGTGTGTGTGTGTGAGTGTGTGTGTGTGTGTGTGTGTGTGTGTGTGTGTGTACGGTTCAGAACAACGTGACCACTGCTGGTTAGGGACTTCCACACATCTGTCCAGCCAAGAGCAATTGTGCACCAGGCACAGGGACCAGACCAAAGCACCTTGTTGCTGCCCCCTCTCCTGCCCTGTCTCCCTCTTTCTCTACATCAGTCTCCCTTCCAACTCACGATCGAGTACTCTCTATCTTTATCTTTCATCCCCCCCTTTTTTCTCTCTCTTTCTCTCTCTCCATGGCTCTCTCTCTCTGATGAGGAGGTACAGGCTCAGTTCAGGGGGAGGTTGGGTGTCCCTCGGCGAATTCCTTCAAAGCTCCTCTTCCACCCAGGCATAAAGTTTCCTGCATACTTAAACACTCCATTGTGTCTGCTGCTCCTCTCACTCGCTCGTTGCTTTCATAGGGGGAGCTATGTGTATGCTGTAGTGCATGTATGTATTTCAGTCTGTGTGTGTGTTTCTGCCTTCTGCCTACGTGTGCGAGTGTGTCTGTTAGGGACGTGCCCAGCTCCAGATTATTGTGGTCGATTATTTTGTAGCTGCAGCGACAAAAGAATTGATTTTTTCTGTGTTTGTTGATTTCTATCTGTCTGTATTGCAGACATTGCAAGAAGTTTAGTTTCATAAGCAGCGGATTGAGAATTGAAATCATTACTGGCCATCAAATATTACTTGTGGGATCTGTATGTCCAGCATATATTGTAGTGTAATATAGTTTTATACATTGGATTTACAGACCAGTCGGCTGTCAAATTCGAAGCATTCAATGCATTTATTCAGTTGCATTCCCTCAGTTTGTGTGCATCTGTGTGTGTGTTTAAATATAATACAGTTCTGGTCTGGATGTTGCTCATGAAGTGTGGCGATGTGTTATCGACAAATGGTGGGTTAAAAACAGCCAGTAATTACTCAGTGTGTAGCGCTTCTGTGTACGTGTATGCTTTTGCAGGTATCCATAGAATTTTTAATTTCCATGCGCTTACGCAAAAGGAAACCTGGAATTGGTTTTGTGTTTCGTCATCCTCCTTGTTTGGGTGCTGGGTTTCTGCATGCTGTTTATACATGTCTGCATGTAGAATTAGGATTATCCTTAGTGTGTGTGCGTGTGTGTGTGTATGTTTGAGAGAATGAGGAGAGAGTGAGAGATAAAGAGATTACCATTCTGTGTTTGGATAAGGAAGCCTCTGATTAAGTCCGATCTTTACAAGTCCTCATCTAATGTGTCCTTATTCTCACCTTTTTCTTGGCATGTGTGTGTGCGTGCCTGTGTGTGTGTGTATTTGTTTTCATGCACGTGTGTGCGCGATTGCACATGATCCTCTGATCTCTGTTTTGTTACGCATGGCTCCCCCCGACACCTTGGCCTCCCACGAGCACTGAGCTGTGACCCCATACATTTTTACCCCGTGCACTCCTCATCCTCCTTCTCGTCCTCTTCTCTGTCCTCTCCTCTCCTCCTTCCCTCTTGTCCTCCCTCTCTCTCTCTCTTTTGTGTATCTACTGATGTGTGAAATTATTCTGGGATGGAGGGATGGATTCCTCCCTGAAGGGCTGAGCGGAGGCGTGAGCCTTTTGTTCAATAATAGATTGGGGGTGTATGTGTATCTGTCCATGGTAATAGACTATAGACTAGTTTTAGATAACAAACCACACTCAGGTGGACAGACTGATGGTAGAGACTGTTTTATCCACCCATCAGGAATAACTTGTTGTTTCAACAAATTCTACAGAGCACTAAAATAAGGAGGTTATCAAACTTTTTTCTTATCTAGACAAAGACAAACTACAGAGTCTGATCCTGGGACTCCAGCTCATGAAAAGATATAATTGCTCATGTGGGGACCCTTGACATATGACTCATATTTTAAAAAGCCATACTGAGATAAAAACAGTAAAATTCCCTTTCAAAAGCTCAAATTAAAACAATGAAACATGCGCTCACACACTGCGAAATGTGCACATCGTTGCATGATCTAATGTGCATTTTAAAGGCTTGTACTTCAGAGCAACCCCCCCACTATGATTCAAATGATGCAACTGTCAAATGGGTCGGTGCAGACTTCAGTACATCACACAGACGACAGCTGTCTGTGCCACAATGCTTCTACATGTGAGTGTGCTCCACATGTCGCTCAACTGTGCGGCTGCAAAGAGTGTTAGAGGATTGCATTATTTTGGTATTAATGATATGAAATAATATTATACGAAACATGCAGTGTTTTATTGCAGAACTCCGCTGTCGTCATGCAGTGATATATTGGTCACGGTGTGGTGTTAAGGCCGCTAGTTGACAGTTCACACACGCTCATGTCTGGTTGTGCCGCTGCATGACACTAACATGATTGCTTGAATGAGAAGCAGATCAAAACGCAGCATATACATTTTAGACCACTGGCCCATCTGCCTCCTCTGTGCGTGTGTTCGTGCATCAAGGGTAAGTGTTGCTATGGTAACAGATTGCGTGTGCGCGCGTGTGCATATGCATATTCTTGCTAATGGTATGATCGATGCATTTGTGACACAAGCGCTGTTCGGGATTGTTTAGTACATCAAAGGTGATGAGAGAGACGTGACATAGGCTACTTGCAATGCCAAGCATGTACGACGGACACAAAAAAAGAAAATAATCGGTGAAGGACAAAAGCTCTAAATCTCAGGTGAAAATGTCAGGAACCCACTCACACTCACCTGTGTATGCTGCCGCCTCAGTTTCTAGTCCTAACAAAGCTCTAGCTGCATGTGTGTTTGAGTGTCTCTGTTTATGAGTGTGTGCATGTTTAATTTATTATTCATGCCATTATTGTTGTTTGTGAACCATTAAACAGAAACATTGAATTAAATATGCATGCATTGTATTCCAACATTTCTTCGTAGAGATGCTTCCTTATTTTTATTCCTATAGGTAAAATATGAGGCAGGAGAATTGTCTGGAAAATAGGTTACACAGGAGGGATGATGTTAAATATCAACTACCAGACTACGTAAAAAAATACTATGGATCCATTCTGAAAACCCAGAGCAATACAGTTAGCAGACAGCCAGCAGCAGGCCTCAATGTTCCATTTATACGTTGGTGAAGGGTGCCCTTGATTTATGAATTTGATGTGTGAATTGCTAATGTCCAGCTCACACTGGCACAGGGCCAGCAGCGGCTGACACTCTCCATTTTGTCTGCCGTGTTAGAACAAAGACAAAAGTAACACGCCTTTAGAAACTTACTGAAAGTTTCATTTTAAATTGAAATGGGTATGCCGTTCATGCATTTGTTCACTAACGTGTTCGTGAGAGACTTGGTGTATGACTGCCAGTGTGTGTGTGTGTGTGTCCCAGAGCCTGCCTATGGCTGTAACCTCTCCAGTTGACATTGAGCTCTGTGCTGTTGCCGTTTACCAGAGTAAAGCATAGTTTAATGAGGGGGCAAAGAAGCCAACACACACTCGAACGTGCACACACATGCTTGCACACATGCACACTCACAGTACCAGAGGGGTGTTTCACAGCTCCTTATATTTGATTCCTATTCTTTTATCTTTAATCATTCCTCTGTCTTTTGGGTTGAGAGATATTTTATGTTTGGAGAGCGCCAAGTTATAATCACTAATTAGTCCTCCAGGCTCTCTCTCCCTCCTTCTCTCTTTTTCTCCTCCTCTTTGTCTATCTCTCATCTCTCTGTGAGCCAAGTGTAGCCCAATTAACACCCAACGTCATTTTGTGACTGTTGTGACTTCCATTTCCGCTCCAGACATCCATACTGTCCTGATGACTGAACTGTCAATTTGTACCAAATGTGCAGCAATGCAAAGAATTAATTAGATTCATTCTACTCATGAATGTAATTTCCTTGTTGATACATGTAAGTACCCAGCAAGCTTTTCATTGGCAAATGAGCACGCACATGATAAATTAGACATGTTCACGCATAGATGCCTCATAGATTGTCGGTATTTCAATGGAGATATTTCACCACACACAAGTTCACTGAGGGGCTGAGATTACCCAGCTTTTACAAGTCTAGTCAGGAAAAGCCAGGTGTCTGAGGTAGGAGTAAGTGTTTCCTCTCCTCTCCTCTCCTCTCCTCTCCTCTCCTTTCCTCTCCTCTCCTCTCCAGCCCCACATTTTCCTCCTGTTCTATTTTCTCCGTGTCGCACAGACCCACTATTTATCTTGCCCACTATAATTTGACACAAAATATTGTTAACTGGAGACACAGAAATATATTAAACAGTGGGAATGTGTGACTGTGAGTGTGGGGGTGTTGTGTACGTGCCTGAGTTCGTTTATGTGTGCCTGCGTGTGTGTGTTTGTGCATTTGAGTGTGTCTTTGTGTTTTAACTTCCTGGTAGATTCCACGCCCGACCAAAAAGAACTGAATGACCAGCAGTGTCTGCTGCAATAAGAATCCAGGCTGTGCAGTAGAGACAATACTTTTTGTATCCTTAAATGTCCCCACATAGAACCTCTGTAATATCGGAGTCCTGTGTAAATTAGATTTAATTCATTGGAGACAGATAAGGCATTAAAATGTGTATTTGTGTGCATGTGCGCGCGCACACACACACACACACACACAAATAGTCCTTGTACTCCTACTTTGAGTGCTTGTATTGCATGCGTGGAGCTCTGTCTAGATAACTTTATAACTTTATTTAACTTGGATAACTTTCCCCCACTCAGACTTAGGAGTCAAAGATATTTTACCGCAGCGTAAAGCAATTTTGCATGTTTACATCCCCAAATAACAGTTAGGTGTCAACAAAACATCACACCGTAAATCAAGCACCACAGGTGCTGGAACCCTATTGATTTTGACTGAAGTTTTTCTTTAGCGTTTTCTGACTTAATCATAACTGTTGGAGCTTAGAGACTTATGAAGGAATATGCCTAGTTCAGGATTTCTGAAGTCAATACATATTTCATGCTCTCTGCTCATGTTTTACGAAGGTAGGTTTCAGTAAAACACCTTTTTTTCATGCAGTTTCGGCTTGTCCTCTTGAGTTTGATGCAAATAAATATGCAGAAATACTTAAGAAAAATATCAAAATATCAGGGAGTCATTCTCACAAGTCTTGATATGTATTTCTATGGGTTGCTGGTCTAAAACACACAGGGAGTGTTACCCTAATGGCCACAGTTTTACTCATGCTCATGTGCTGATGCTTACTCAATAATTTACCAATACTTGACTGTAAATTCAAAGGAGCAGTATGCACTGAGCATATCTGTGGAGACCTGAGACGGCATGAGTGGGGCATGAATCGTTTGAGAGGTTTTTACTGATGATTGATACAGCGTCATTGTTGTGTAAGAGTTATGGAGTTGTCCACCAGCAACAGTGGGCGGGAGCTGCTCCGACAGCTCTTCCTTTTTATTACATGTTTTGTGGATATATTTAAAATCTCTCAGACCACTCAGCCAAGCCTTTCTGAAAACATATCAGCCAGACATTTTCCCTATACCATAAATCCTAACTTGATAATCAGTAAATTGTGAGTCCTCAGACTCTTTCGCTAAACACAAATTCAAAGCGCATCTCAATGGTTTCAGTTCTGCATTGACAGCATTTATCTATTTTTTGTGTTTATGTTTTTGTTTGTTTTTGCTGTTGCTGGCATAATGTTGATTCAGTCTCCAAAGAATTTTCCACAGTGCTTATTTGGACAAATTATAGTTATGGCTCTCTGATTTTTATTGCAACATAATATTTATATGCTTGTTAGAAAAACCACAATTTATACAAACATTGGATGTTCTCCAACAAGTGCACGCTTGTGTCTTCCGTGCAAAGTTGCCTCTGTGCAATTTACACATAGCATCATTAACTACCTACCTCATGGCTAATCCAGACACTTAAAATGTATTTTTTTGTGCAGGACACAAAAATGAAGAATTTGTGCAAAACAAAATATTTAGTACTAAGGCAATCAAACTTCACAGACCTGATTGCAAAGGGGCTGAAAAGTGTATCAGACCAAATGTGTTTGTGCTCCATAAAGTTGCTGTGAGGTCAGTTTTGTTGATGTGATATGGATCTGAGTGTGTTGGCCTCACAGGCTTCAACCCACTAATGGCCATTTCCAGGCTGCAGCTTTATTTTTAATTAAAATTGGTAAGATTACGTGATCCTTTAATTGCAAAATCAATGCTGTTTTATTGCTGCACAAAAATACAATATAATTATAAGAAATGTCAAAGCACTTTAATTTATATCCACTCGTTAACAATTTACAGTTTGTACTTTTGATTTGTTAAGAGAGATGTATATTTGGGGACACAAGCGTGAAAATCTTAATGTTGAACATTCACTGGTGGCTTAATATGTTGATGTCTGTTTTTCCCTGTTAATGAGTTGAGAAGTCATATTATCACGGAGCTCTCCTGCCGTGTTTACTGCACACTGTGAGCAGTGTTCATCAACTGGATTTTGGCCTCATGGAGTTTTGTTTCACAGTTAGAGGCTTTAATTTTGAGGCAGCACTGCTCCCATCCATGTTGTTATAACTGGATGTATGTGTATTTGATGTCTCTCAAAAATGTTATTGGACGTAACTGACAAATTACAATGATTATATTACAAGGTACATCTCAGATGCCCTTCAAATGTAAAGAGGCAAATACGTGTCAAAACATTACCTGAGTTCTCGTACAGTGATCACACTATAATTCAGGGCAAATGTACCAGACATACATTCAGGCATTATCCTGATGATATAATGTTACTCCGTTCGATCTCCTGTGTCTTACAGATCTCAGTTTATTGCGAAAGCTGGGCCAAAGGAGTAAATTGGCCTTCCACTATATAATATCCACAACAAAATACATAGTGTGAGAACAGTGAATCTCATGGTGCTGCGACTAGCATTTTCCACTAACATTATCCTGGAAATGTACACATTCACAAGATTTACCCTGGGAGATGGATACATTTACTGGTAAATATATACATTCCTCACATTTACCGTAATAGACACAGGGCAGGACACGGTGGGCCTTCAGTATATATGTGTGTGTGTGTGTGTGTGTGTGTGTGTGTGTGTGTGTGTGTGTGTGTGTGTGTGTGTTGCATTCTGCTCAGGAGACCACAGTATGTATCCAGTGTTTCTCGTCTCAAACTGCAGTTCTACCCACCATCACGTACCCCTCCGTCTCTGTGTCTCTACCCTCTTCTTCCTCCTGCTCCCTCCTCCCTCCTGCTGATGTATGGAATGTCTACTCTCATATGGAGTGTGTTTGTAAAAGTCACGGTAATCAAATTTCACTGATTCCCGGGGGATTAAACAAGGTGGCATTTGTGTCCCTGTGTGTGTGTATGTGAGTGTGTGTTCTGTCTCAATATTAGCTGCGTACAGAGTTGTGTATTGTAATGCAGCTGTGTCATTAGTCTAATACCAGCTCAGCTGTAATATATCATCCATCATCTTGTACTCGAAGGAGGTAACTATATAAGGAATACTGATGGTATATTTGCATACTGACAGTGCATATATTTAAAGTGTTTGAATGAACAGTGTAAGCAGTCAGTGGAGAGATGATAAACACTTAAAATGGAAGGCATAGCGTCTCACTTGTTTTTTGGCCAAGTGATAGAGATTGAGAATGGTGTTCATTCATGTCTTTGGGTGTTTGATGGGAAAGTTTTGCTAACAATATCGCTGTCTCCTCTGTGATACTTGAAACAAAACCACTCTGTCCCAAAAAATGTGATTGTTATCCAGTGGAAATGTTCGCTCATACTCCAGCAAACGGGAAAAAACATGGCAACGGCAAGATTTCCCAGCCCAAAAATAGGTATTACCCAGTGTTAAGCCTAACTGCATGATTGCCTCTTGTTGGCAGCATATACGCGCTGGCAGTATGTTTGTATAGCATGCCAGCTCACAAATCTTAACATTGTCCAGCACATGACATCAGCATCTGCGTCTTAGCGAGGCTTTAAGCTCCAGTCTCTGTCGGCTCGAAGGTGTCATTGCATGTTGAACGAGAAAGTCACAGTCCATTACAGTTCATATGAGGTGGAAAGTTAGCAGGACAGCCCGGAAAGCACTGACTGATGTCTGTCTCCTCCTCAGTCTCTAAACGTGCATTCAATTAGAGCAATTAGTAAATGGCAAATGCTAGAACTATATGCATTTAATGGAGGAAAACAACCAGATTGAAACAAACATAATGTCTCCCGGAGGTCATGATAGCTTCCGTAGACAACAACAAAATTGGAAATGGCTCATGTTAAAACAGTTGGTTATATTTCTCACCCCAACTGTTATTTATATACATGTATCTTACATTATATAGAAGTTAAAGATAGCTAACATGCTTTTGCGCCTACTGCGTGACTCACAGTGCTTGAAGAGAGGATGATGACTCTGGGCTCTACCTTGAACGGTGCATCATCACTGTAAAAATACTGTAGCCTCAGTGAAGAGGAGCCCCTTTGGATCTATTGATAAACTATACCGTACACTATTAACTATTAATGGCATAACATATGTTGGTCAGATATTATCACTTACACGACTCATGTATGTTGTTAGCTATGGATGAGCACAGCCTGTCCTTCATGCAGTGAGAGTCATGGGGGTATTTCATGATGGATCGGTCTGGATCAAGCTGAATTCAAAATGTAGCAGATCCATACTTTTTAACCACAAGTTGCAGTAAAGAAGCTCCAGACTCTGCCCAAATTCTGCTGACTCCTGATTTGTGGTTAAGACAACAAGAAAATTAGGTAACCGTTGCTGAGATTTCAAAAATAATGCATTTAGCCAAAGAAGAGAATAGCATCACTTTAATCAAGTGCGGCTGCAGTTAAAATTGATTCTGTGGGGAAAGGCTTACGTATTAGATTGTGCATATTTTTGTGTTGCAAATACTATTGTTTAGTTGACAGTCATCAATGGCAGCGGGCCCATCAAAAGTGCACCATTTTGTTAGCTTTTAGAAAATATTATTTCTGAGCAAGAGGTGGATTTTGCTCATTCGCTCCTTGAAGCACAAGCTGGCAATCATCAGAATTGGGAATGCATTTGTGACTCCTTTATTAAACTATGTGAAAGGTATATCACATTTTGCAATACCCTGAAAGAGTGAGTACAAGGCCGAGAGTAACAAGTCTATTCAGGTCTACAGCCCAGGGCTTCGTCCTAGGCAGAGACAGATCAAACAGTGGAAGCCAGTCGCCGGAGCATGGTTGATAACCTTTAATGTTTACTTTTGCTTATGATTGTTTTTAACTCCACCTGCCCGTCTCCCAGTATGAAGCCTCCAGGTCTGATGTCAACGGAAGAGATAATCCTGAGATTGCAGACAGTTTGTTCATCTTTAAATTGATGCTTGTCTTTTGCAGTTTGTTTTTGAGGCTTGAGGAGAGTTAAATATGCATGACTTCAACATGGGTGGCTCCAAGTTCTTTTTTCCAAAACAACAAATAAATGACATGAAATCTTTATTTGGCGGAGAGAAAACAGAATTCTGAATTGATTTTTTTAGAGAGACAACTCCACGTTAGCTCCTGCAGTTAACTAGATTTGTTTGTTTCTCCTGGAAAGGAGCTACAGTGATATTTACTGAGGCACGCACACGAACAGGTGCGTAACCTCAAACGCAAACATACGCACACACACATATGCCCCCATCTTGAGTTGGTTGAGGAGGAGACAAACCTAAAGATCGCCACAGAGACCCATCTTTCAAATTTATTCATTAAACTCCCAAATGCTCCCCTTAACGAATGTAATTAGAATATGGTAATGAGAGAGGGCTGAACCAGGGAGTGTTGTAATACGCTTAGCAGCACAGAGGGAGAGAGGAAGAGAGAGAGAGACAGAGACAGAGAGGGAAAGAGAGTACGGGAGTTAAAGGAGAGAGAAATAGAGAGACTGACTGACAGGGTGCCAATTTATGTCTTGTTGTAAACAAGTATTTATGCCAATGAGAGGTGGCACATACTATTTCTTCCTCTCTCCCTCTCTTTCTCTCACTCTCTCTCTCTCTCTCTCTCTCTCCCACTACATCGCTCTCTTCCTCTCTGTCTCTCTCTCTTCTTAGCATACCAAGCCTCCTCAGTAACAATAACATCAACAATAGCAGAGCAGAGACAAGCCTCAGAGGGCAGAATGACTCACAGTCAGATGAGGCATCAGGGGTTAACACAACCACTGGAGACTCCTTCACTGAGACCCCCCAACACCCTCTTCCTCACCCTCTCACTGTCTTCTTCCGCCTCCCACTGGCAAACACACATTCGTCATTAGAGATTTCAAATATTCTTGAGTGTGTGTGTGTGTGTGTGTGTGTGTGTGTGTGTGTGTGTGTGTGTGTGTGTGTGTGTGTGTGTGTATGTGCGCACCCTCTCCCGGTTAACTTTGTGGGAGTTTTTGAGGACTCTGACAGGCTTTATCCAAGACACCCTAGCACAACAGGGGTCCTGGCATTGTGTTTGACACCACACACCTGTTGCCGTCTTTGATGTGTTCTCCCCCCCCGCTGAGAGAGAGGGGGCCGTCTCCTCAAATGCAAATACGAGGCAGGGGGAAGAGGACAGGTAAAGTGCGCAAGAGGGAGGAAGTCTTAGAAAAATATGATTGATGTTCCCTCAGTGGATTGGGGCTGACTCTTCCTAGCTCTCAGGTCTCTGCTAAAAAAGTTTGTGCTACTTTCCATACTGTGAGTGTGTATATATATGTGTGTGCGTGTGTGTGTGTGTGTGTAGCTGCTCTCACTATTTGGGTTTCTGTACATTAGCAGAAGGGAGATGAGAGGGAAATGAGACAGAAAAAAAGAAGGAAGTGGGTGAGCAGGAGGGGGGAGAGAGGGGGGAGAAAGTAAAGAGGTCAAATCAAAAGGAGAGGGAGCGAGGGAGTGAAGGAGAGGGGAGAGTGACTATTTCATTATAAAGCCGTCACTCACATGGGCAGCAGCCACCACACAGACTCTTCTGAGACCAAGCCTCTCTGGGTCTGCGTGTGTATGTGTCTGCATACACTCGCTGTTGCCTGTGCACCCATGCATTCGTTTAGACACGGGAGGTATTTTTGTAACCACGTATGTCCAAGTGGGTGTGCGTGTGTGTGTGTGTGTGTGTGAAGGCTGTGAGAGTTGCAGTGTGACAGAGATGGATGTAACACGCATGTCTCTCTCCCGACCAGGTGACAGGGGCGGGCCCCCTCTGAAGGTCAGACCTTGTCCTCCAATGATAGACCAGCACTAAATGTGTGTGTGCGTGCACCATGTGCGCAGCGTGTGTGTCGCTGAGAGAGAAAGCCAGGACAAGTTTTGTTTTTATTTATTTATTTTCTCACACAAGCGACAAGCCTTGTGTATTAATAGACGGCCCATTTGTATGCGTGTGTGTACAAGTCTTTTATGTCCACGGACGTGCATGTGTGTGTTGCCCAGTGTGTGATGAGGTGTTTATATGATAAACACAAGGCAAGCTTGAGAGGAATTCTGATCAGGGGCTTTGCAACAGTTGTTATGGAAACAGCATTAAGCAGTTGTATTAGCCAGTGGAAGTAATATAAAGGCTGTTGAAAGTAACACACAGTGGGGAGCAAGGCAGTTTGGGAATATAATACAAACTACACATTATTGCTCTGGTTTACAATAGGCTTGATGACATTTTATTGTGTGGCTAGAACAGAACAAAATTATCCTTGTCGTAACTCGTTGTCAGCGTCTCTTTCTGGTGTGAGCTACACATTTTAATTAGCCAACTTAGAGGAACATGGTGCAAACAAGACATTAATGGTCTGTTTTTCAGCACAGACAGTATAATAAGTGGAGGGAGCTCCTGGGTCTGAAAAATGAAGTGCCTTAAACCTGCCTTTCGGAGATTCCACTGGTTGTCAAAAGAAGTGTGATTGTATAGAAGCTTATGAGAGAATGAGCCTACTTCTTACTTAATGCATTACCTCAGTAAACAGTTTCCTAATCAGTTTAGTGTCTCACCTGCTAGTTTCAAGTCTTCTTCAACTCAGCTGTTTGTTTTTTTAAATTAAGGAAAATGGGAAAATTGAGTATAAAGCGAGGTAAGCTTCGCCATCGCCACCTTGTGATTGACAAGTGGTTACCGTGGTGTATCCTCTGGTTCTCAGTCAGACCCAAACAGGATATCCTCCTCAGCTCCACCCTCTCATCCAAGTATGGTCACTTCTGGCTCCAAAAAACCAACACTGGATGTATTGTCCTTGCGTAAAACTGAGAAACAGAGAAAAGGGGCTGTGGAATTCTCTTTTGCTCAGACGGTAGAAAACCTACAGCAAACGGAAGACACTGCGTCACACCAGACCAGTAAACACTGTTAGGTGACGTACTGTGAGTAGGAAGGTGCTTGCTTTTTGGCTATGTTTTTTTTTTAAACAGAAAATAAGCTGATCAGCTAGTAGCAAACAATATGTTATTACATCTTTACATCTAAACATTACACTTAAATATGAATTCCCATGAAGTCCTAGAATCTGCCAGATGACACGTTTTGAACAAAATGGACTGCTCTGGGTGCTGGCAAAATGGAAAGAAGTCTAACATTGTTCATTGTCTTTTACTACAAAATTGGTGTGTGGTGTCCACGGTCACTATGTCCAGTACTTTATTATACAGTCTATATTCTACAACAAAAGTCATGTCAGTTATGTTAGCTTTCCAGTTGTAACATAATCTAAGTCTTAACAAAAACAGCATCCATGACATTGGTTATTTTAGAGGTCATTCAGGACTGTTCAAACATTACAGGCTGGATTCTAAGAGATTTGCACCCGTCACATTTCTGTCAACAACCGTGGTTAATGACATGCCCACAGGCACCTCTCAGTTCTAATGGATTATTGATTATTACTGTTCAAATCAGATTGTGTAGGTTTAGCATAAAATTGTCTTTGTTATGCTTAATTTACATGATGAGCGTTTGATGGAGGTATGTTTAAAAATAGGCCACGATCAATAAAATGTGGGTTGAACAAATGGCTGAGATAGTGCTCTAGATCAAAATAAAAATGACAGAGAAGCCTGTAGTCTGCGAAAAAAAAAAACAGGAGGCAATTTTGGATAGAGTGTCTGTCAACGTCAGACACTGACAGGGTTGTTCTGGGGAAGAGAGAAGCTGTGGAGGTGCTCGGGAACAAATTACAGCATCAGCAGACCTCCCTTGGTAATGCTAATGCTGTTCTTTTTCTCATATATGTATACAAGACTTACCACGCTCAGAGAAAAAGGATTCTGTACTTGAAAAAGGATGCCACAGTTTTCTACTTTCCAACACCGCCAAAATAAACTGCTCAATGCCAAATGATTTCTGTGGTGAGAACCAGAGGCAGCCTTCATTTCAGGCTCTGCGAATGGATGTGACAGTTCCAGTTTACAGACAACTCTGTTTCCCCCAGATCTCTGTCGGGGTGATGCTCATCATTTTACATCAAATGTGCACGCGCACATGCACTCTCTCTCTCTCTCACATATGAGTGTGCACGCACTTACACACACACACACACACACACACACACACACACACTAGCCTGTGGCTAGACCCTATAACGGAATCTCCCTGGGGAAAGCTCCTGGATAAGTCTGTTGCAGTGTAGGCGACCCCCCACCCTCCTCTGTTCTTCTCCCCTCCCTCCTCTGGAAATCTCCCTGAGGCCTGTGTGTGTATGTCAATGTGTGTGTGTGTGTGTGTGTGTGTGTGTGTGTGTGTGTGTGTGTGTGTGTGCATATGTATGTGTTTGTCTGTCTGCTTTTCTGTACATGCCACCAGTTTCTTGGAGGGAGATGGTCTCAGTGATGCGTGAGTGGGAGGCTGATTTCCCCAACTGCACCGCTCGCTCCAATCTAACTTCCCACTCATGCGCTCTGCTTTGTTAGATATTTCTTAAGTAACTCTCTCTCTTTCTCACATTCTCTCACACACAGACAGTCAGGAATAGGTGTGTGTATGTCGGGAAAAGTGTCTGCGTGCGTGTGTGTGTGTGTGTGTGTGTGTGTGTGTGTGTGTGTGTGTGTGTGCATTCAGCCGGGTCCGTTGTAATGTATTATTACGTAGACTCACACAGACATGCAGAATGTCTGGGTTTCTAGAGTAGATCCCTGGAGAAAGACACTTGTCCCTGTCCCTGTGTCTGGCATGGCTAACACACACACACACACACACACACTCACAGTATTCCTGAAGGGTCAGTGTGTCGCCAGGCATGCTCAAAGCGCTCCATCACTGGCTTCCATTGGGACAATAACTGTGACTTCCTGAGGATCGACCTTCACCATCTCACTTCTGTCACTCTTCACATGGGTGTGTGCGTCTGTCTGTGAGGGAGTGAGTAGCAGTGTGTGTCTGCAGTGAGAGTGTGTGTGTATATGTGTGTGTGGGTGTGTTTTAGAGTGTGTGTCAGGCTGCCGTTTCAGCTGACTCTTCTGTTTCTGGCTTTTTAATGGCTCTTATGGGGCAGGCCTTTAATTGCAAGTCTCTCTCCCTCCTCCTTAATCCTCCCATCCTTCTGTCTCTCCCAGCCCCTCGTCTCCTCTCTTCTTCTCCTCTCTCCTCCCACCTCCCACTGGCTGACAGTCACTAGGGGAGCCCGAGTGCCTGGCCGGGGCTATGGAGGCCGTATAGGATATTGACTTGCTGCGGAGTGGTTTGGGAGGAGGAGAGGTGGCTGCCTGTCACAGCTAATGAATAGATGCATAAGTGAATGAGGCACTCCTGTGTGTGTGTGTGTGTGTGTGTGTGTGTGTGTGTGTGTGTGTGTGTGTGTGTGTGTGTGTGTGTGTGTGTGTGAGCGTGTTTGTGTGTGTGTGTGTGAGCGTGTTTGTGCCTAGCTTTGGCTAAAAAGTTTTATGTGCCTCAGACAGACAGACATTAACGGTGGCCAGCTTGATAGTGAGAATTATTTAGGGGAATGATGACAGCTCCTCCCTCCCACACACACACTCTCTCTCTCTCTCTCTCTCTCTCTCTCTCTCTCTCTCTCTCTCTCTCTCTCTCTCTCACACACAAACACACACACACACTTGTATGTATATGTATACATATATGTTAACACATACAAATGCAGGATGAGGCAGTGGGGGGTTGGGACATGACGATCGAATGGAGGATACTAAAAAAACAATCCAGTTAAGTGCCAGCACCCTCCAGCTGCTCTCTCTTTTCGTCTCTCCCTCCCTTCCTTCCCCTCTCTCTCTTTGTCCCTGTATCCCGTCTGATCGGTGCGGAGCTGGAGTGCTCTCATGCCAAACTGGGACAAATACCTAAAAACGCACACATGCGCACACAGAAAGAGATAGAGAGGCAGAGAAGGTCTGGAGAGGAGGCTGTTGATCTGAAGGGGCAGATGAAGGAGTGCCTGAGTGTTGATGTCTTCTTCACTATTGCTTTGTGCCACATTTCAAACACTGATTGCCTTAAGAGGACAATTTACATTTCATAGTCGTTCACAACAAGTGTGTGAGATGGGAGTCAGAGATGGGGAGGGAGAGAGGAAGAGTAGAGAGAGAGAATGATGTTTCAAGGAGGAAGCCAGGGGTGAGGGAGTTCACCCGGCAAAGGGAAAGGCGGCTTTGCATGAGCAACTGAAAAGCAGGAGGTATAAACAAAAGTTTCTTTTGGTTGCATCTGTGTGTATCTGTGTGTGTGTGTGTGGACGTTTTGTTTTGCCGTGCTCTCGGTAGAATGCACCTGTTTGATTTGAACTTTCTTTTTTTCCTTATTGGATTCATGTGAGTGTGGAAGAAGAATAGAAATAGTTTGGAGGGGAGAGCTGAGGAGATGAAAAGAGAGCCGCAGGAATTAAGAATCAAGTTAGGAGCTGGCTTTATCTGACGGGAAACTGTGAAACTGCAAAGTACAAGAAAACTTTTCCTATCAGCGCACTCTCTCAAGTAGTGTATGGGTCTGCACCCCCAGTGTGTGTGTGTGTGTGTGTGTGTGTGTGTGTTTATGTGGCATGTGTGTGTGTGTATTTAGGAGATAGCTTTTCCTCCTCAGTGGAGGGAGACATCAGTGTGTCGGTGAGCGTGATTGGTTGTTAGCCCTTAGGGTCTGTACTCTATATCTGTCTCCTGACTGGCTGCTCTGTGACCAATCAGGCGCCCAGACCTCACCGTGGCAATCAGATAGTGACACACTCTCTGTGGGCATCGGCAGGTCATCTGGAAATACCTGTTATGTTTTATCTCCCTGTGACACACACACACGCACACACACTCATGCGCGCACACTCAGATATAACCTTTCTGTCTTGTCTTTGTCTCTCTAGGAGATTGCTGCATATCTCATCACTTTTGAGAAACATGATGAGTGGCTGACGACATCGCCAAAAACCAGGTGAGGAGAACGCAGACACACACACATACACTTACACACAAACGTACAAGGACAGCATCACTCAATCATCCACGTTGGTTTAATCCCAATGACTGAGTGCCTGTGTTTGATTAAAACATTAGTGATGTACGTCGACTGTCTCTGAAGGGTCCTGCTGACGGCCTGCTCTACATGTAGAGAACGCTTCAGAACATGGCCGGACTGTAAAGCACCTAGTCAGCTGGAAATGGAGTATTAATGAATGTAAATGTATTAGGATAAGTGATGTATAATTCAGACATAGGAGGGGAGGGGGAGTATGTGTATATAAGCTGGGGTGTGAACAGGGATTCACATGCCAGAACTGAATATTCATTGATCTGAATGAACCATAGGTAGCTCTTTTCCTAGAGCGGGGAGAGGTTTTAGTCAGGAAGGAAGATAGGAATGATGGAAAGACAAAAGTTGGAGAGAAAGGGCAACTTG
>CAEMYA010002158.1:2887147-2888877 GCA_903131615.1 Diplodus sargus
AAGTGGGTAATGTCTAGTCTTGCTGAGGCAGTACATTTCACAGTCTCTTGTGCTGTAATTGTCAACATCAGATTTATGGTATTTCAGAAAAGACATTAGGGGAAAAAAACGCATACAGCATGTTTTCAATTTAGTTTTAGCACCGCAATCAATACAACCTAAGTGGGTATAACCTAAGTTCTCCTCTCCTGTTCTCTCATTTACTGTCCTCTCATCCTCTTCTCCTTTTTCACTTTTTGTCTTGCTTCCTCCCTTTTTTCTTTCCCCGTTTACCCCTGCAATCTCCTCTCCTCTCCTCTCCTCTCTCTAGTGTCTGTATGGCTGCTACGTCCACTCCTCAATCATCCCCACCTTCCATCGTAGATGCTATTGGCTGCTGCAGGTAAGCCCGCCCCCCTTCCCGACCTTGCCTTTTCTCACACATTTGGACACATACAAAAAACTATTCTGACAAAATCTATAGTGTCATGATATTTTGTTATTAGTCATCATTTATAGTTGCATAGATTTTTACTTCCAGGTATTTCAGTCTCACATTATGGCCCTATGGTGACGTTTATTCCAGCTATGAAATGGCTTTACTTACGATTCGACACAAAACTGGACAACCAGAAAATAAAGTGTATGTTATCAGTTTTACACTAAGTTTCCTCTGTAAAACTGTCCATTATACTTTCAAAACAGAAACACTAAACCATAAACCAGCAATAAACATCCTCCTCTTCTAAATTAATGAGGCAGACTACTGTAAAAATACTATCACAATGCAGGGCTCATAATAAAACTGGATGTTGTTTGGCTGAGTGGAGTCTCCCACACACACTCACTCACACTCAGAGTTTTGATCTGATTCCGATACCTGAATCTGCCAACTGATATTGATTCATGCTCTCTTTTTCTAGAATATCATTATTATTTTGATAACTTTCATTTAAATTGTTGTTGGATTGAGTAGATAATGACTGGATTTTGTTTGTGCTGGGGTGATCTGATCTTTTAAGCTGTAATTATCCATGTCGCACTTCTTATTAAAAAGCAAAATATAAACAAAAATGCATACAATTTAAATGTACCAAGCAATGTATTTGTATTGTAAGTTAAGTAGGCTACACATATGAACAGGTGCTGGAGAGCAAATTACTCTGAGAGCAAATCAAGTGCGAAGCAATGCATTATCGACTACAAGTAGTAGAAGTATATACCTATACATGAGTTCAAAAGTAATAAGAGAACTCAGAGTGCAATAGGAAATTATCAATAAATTCATCAGACTATAGAATCTGGATCAGTACATGGACCAATGGCGTTAGTCCAATACTCTGTATAAGAATTATGTCAGTATCAGCCACTGTGATACTGGATTGGATTGGTCCCAACTCTACTCAAATATGTCTGTAGGTCTTGTATATAGCCACTGTAGAGTGTAGAGTTATAAAAACATTTTCTTGCCAGAAGTTGACTTCCTGAGCACCTTGTGCCAAACAACCCTGACTTTCAAATACTTACTGTATAGTGTTCATCAAGGACTCAGGTGCTAGACTCTATGTGGGCCTCCTCAAGAAAACACCCTGGAGCTACAAACAACACACACACACACACCAACACACACGTATGGGTGTTCCTTGTGTGTAAAAGCATGTTGTTTTTCATAGAGATGTTTGACTCACTCTGTCACTCATGCGAAAGACAGCAGAGAGCTGAAGTCTATCTCTCATTCACACACACACACA
>CAEMYA010002158.1:2899284-2914599 GCA_903131615.1 Diplodus sargus
TCTCTCTCTCTCTCTCTCTCTCTCTCTCTCTCACTCTCACTCTCCCCCCTCCCCCTGCACTTAGTTGTGTTTTGCTCGCTCGGAGTAGCGATGTGTGAGCCGCACACTTCAAACTAACGTGGTTGAGCAGAAGCGGGAACAAAGAGAGAGCAGCAGATAGAGAGAGTCGCAGTTTGGGTTCGTAGCTGATTTGATTTTAAACCGATGATAACTTCACAACGCGCTGATTTGTTGGCGTCCACGTGTGTGTTGTTGTTGCGTTTTTGTGTCATGTTGCTGTAGATGGTGTTGTCTTAAATGTCGAGCTCGTAGCTCTAAAGCCTTGAACAGCATTTCACGTCTAAATGTTTGAGGGACATGTGGTAGTTCAGCATCTCGATGTCAGACAAAGGGGTTGTGAAGAAATGCCACAAGTCCTCACGTTGTTTGCACGCTAGATGTTGATGCCGCTCGCTTCATGCTGCAGACCTGACTCTAACAAGAAGCTTGTTTAGTCTTATCGGTCGACCTGATCCGTTTTCAGCACCAGCACGAGTGGACAGCGCCACTGAAATCTACATAACAACAAATGCTAATGTGGCTCCTGTAGAGGCCCAGGTAATAACAGGCCTGTAGGCACAGTCATGTGGGCTTGTTGTTGATCAAGACTGAATTAATTTATTCTCCATCTTTATATTTTTCATGTGTACTACTCAAAGTTTCTCAGTGTGAACCCTGTGTGTGTGTGTGTGTGTGTGTGTGTGTGTGTGTGTGTGTGTATTTTCAACTAACTTTGACTGAACAACTTTGTGAGTCAAACACATTGAAGATTATTTTGATTATATTGAGAGCAATTGATGTGCATGTCACAAATGGAATTTGATAAAAAGAATATGAAAATGTAATGTAGAAAAATCCACACTAGAAATCTAAACGCTGATTTGACTTAAAGGTTAACGCCACCTATTTACACAGTAAATTGTATTTACAGGTCTTGTCGAGTACTGCTGCATATGTGCAAACGAGTAGTATAAGGCCTTTTGTGGCTTCAGAGGAAGCTGCATGTAATCAGATAAGTTTTCTCCAGTGAGGTCATTAGGTGGATAAATGCATTGTGGGTAATGTAGGCACACAGTTTTGAAAAGAGGCCCAGTGCTATAACACTGTTGGACTCACTGTGGATACAGTAGAATCATTCCACACGTTCTTGCTTTTAAACCCCAGCACCTACCTTACCCATAATGCATCTGCAATTTGTCAGATCACTGGCAACTTTCTCTGGCGCCAAACAAGGTTTTATATACTTCTATTTTCACAAATGCAGCTGTACTCCCGAGATCTGTAAACACAGCTTAATATGTCCAGTTTACAAAAAAATATGTAATGCAACTCCATTATTTATTGTAACCTTTACAAACAAAAGCTTGACTAACTTTTCTGCATATTAAAGCGGAGTGTTGTGTATTGGTCAGTGGTCGGAACATGTGCAGAACCTAATTTATTGGATGATAATCAATGGAAACAAAGCATTATTGGGGGTAAAACATGTCAATACAAAGTTTGTCAGCCTGGTACCCAGCTCACAACCTTAAGTTATCATGAAACAAAATTTTAACAGCACTTAAATTTGCATTCAAGAGTAGTGATCTGTACAACAAGGCGGCTATGCCTTTATATAAAGTAGAGTTTCCCCACCAGAATATTTATTATATATTTTTTTTAAATATATTTATAATAATTGTTTTTTTGGTCGATAATAATCAATTTAATTCATGTGTACGCTGTTCACTGTTTCTGAAATAATGTATTACATTTGCATTTAAATTGTTTGGGTTAAATGCTATTAGCAAAGATATAATAACTAGTAAATGACGATGGGTGCATTCATTTCTTTTAATTAATTCTGAAAATTATTTTTAAAGAAGGAGTTTCCAGTGGCCTGTCTTGTATTATTCTTCCTTCATAACATGGGCCTTGCAGCATCTAGACTCATGTAGCATGTGTTGCAGGTGATGAATGATTTTGAAAGCCTGTTTTAAAGACATTTTACAAACACATTTCAAATTAATTTAATTTTCTTGTCAGTTAAGGAGGGTAATTACTTGACCATTTCATCCCTCTTAAATTTCACTAATTGCAATGAATATTTGTCAATTTATAATGAGAATTAAACACATAAATTAGTTATTATAAAAGGAGAAAGATGGGGGGAAATGGGGGAAAACATCCCCATGTCAAATGTCAAACTTCCTGGTCTTCTGAGTCAGCCTTTTCTATTTTCAAATGTTGCATGTTTGTAGGCATCACATGTCTATTTTGTAACCACAAATCTACCTTATTTTGCAGTAAAGATGGGTGAGGACACCTATTTCTAACGTGTTTAGCAGCTCTAACATTGGAGTGTTTTGCTTTATATTTAAAGAAGCTGCGTTTCTGCTCTCCTTCTGATTGGCAGAGTGAAGAGGGAGGAGCCTGATACCTTGTGTCGCTGTCATGGCTCCACCTTTTCAGCTCAGTTTGTGTGCTGCAGGCAGCAGAAAGAAAAATAGGAGTGAAATGAGAGGAGAGAAAAACAGAGAGACTGAGTGAGAGAGCAGCAGGTGGGATGACATAATGTGCACTGCAGCAGAACTGCAGCAGCAATGAAACAAAGGGTCACATTCACACACAGCCATGAAACACACAAAGCCTATATTTGTTGATAAATGTGTACTCTTTCACATAAACACAAATACACATAGTTGATTTGGTTTCCAAATTCCCATTGTTGGTGGGGGGATTTATTGGATTTGGGTCCTGATTTATTCTCCAGTATTGAGCCCCACAGAGAAGAGCCTCTCTCTCTAAGCCTCTCTAAGTAGGATTTACTGAAACATAATATTGATTTTCTTAAATGCAACAAACAACTAGCAAATGGTTACAGCTCCATGTGTCCAACCTTCATTTCGGTAGATACCCAGTTTAGGATGTCCATCTTGGAGCGTCTGGAGCAGATGGAACAGAGGATGGCTGAGATAACCAATCAGAACCCCAACTCAGAAACCATGGCAACCAAGGGCGGTGGAGTGGAAGGAGGAGGAGCCACTGATCAGCAGTCTCAAGTAAGGCAGAAAGTGAGAGTGAGCAATGCAGGTTAACCACATGAAACAAAACAGAAATGTCTTTAGTTATGATTAAATATTTAAATAAAGTCTTTCAAATCATGTTGATTCATTTAGATTACATTTGAAAACTTGATGATGGTCTAATGGTTTAAACTCCCACCACAGGTCAGGCTTTTCCAGAATGTTTGAAAGTCTCCAAACATCATATCAGTTTATTCAATAATACCCAAAATATGTGCAACTTAATGCAATCAGGGACGAAATGGCCTCTAACTTTAGATTCAGAGAAGTGTTGGATTATTCTGACATAGTCTTGATAAAAAGTGTAACCAATGTTTAGTGGGTCTCACATAGACTTGTTGCTGGACATCGCAATTCTCTTTTGCTGAGAGATGGAGTTTGTAAAATATTTCGAAACGCAAGCAGACAAGTCATATAGGTGCAACGTCAGGAATTGCTCCATCTTTTAAATTTGAGCGAGCATGGAGCGATTTCACCGGAGCTGAATGAAATTTTAGGTGAGCGGAGAGCGGTCTTTTAGCGGAGCTGTCTGGTATAACTTTGAGCGAAGGAGCGAACACCCACGTAAGCGGGGAGCGAAAATTCTCACCGCTCAGCTCCGCTCACATGCTCTGATACAGATGTATTGTATACACTATGTTTTTAAAGTGCCAAGTAATCCCACAGTGTAGAAAAATAAATCATGTGTAGGAATCAAATATGTTGATGTATCAAGATGCATTGATAATCATTTTATAATTGTACCGTAGCCCTCTGAATCTGGATCAAATCATGAGATGCTTTGAAATGTTCCACCCCTATATTGAAATGGATTTCATTATCTTGCAAGGGTGTTTCTTTTATTAGGTTGCCCCCCTGATTAATGTGTTAATGATATAACAGCCTAAGACTTTCAAGGAGTCAGAAGCTCTGTGAAGTGTCTAACACTACACTTCTTAGTAAAACAATCTTTGTGACCTTGAAAAATATTTTCACAATCCTCTAGCTCAAAGAGTCACTCTGCTCCATTTTATCTCTCCAATCCTCCAGATTTCTCCAGATCAGGGTTCATTCGAGGGCCGTGTGGTGGTGGTGTGTGAGAAGATGATGTCTCAGCCATGCTGGGCTTCATCTAATCAGCTCGTCCACAGTAAGAACTCCAGAGGAATGACCTTACTGCATCTTGCTGCAGCTCAGGGCTATGCAGGCCTCATTCAGACACTCATTCGCTGGCGGTGAGTAACACACAAATGTGACACACTATTGTGCACGCACAAACTGTGTCAGTTAATTTCACTTTTGCTGTCTCTACAGCACAAAGCACGCCGACAGTATTGACCTCGAGCTTGAGGTGGATCCACT
Organism: Diplodus sargus; assembly: GCA_903131615.1. Lineage (NCBI taxonomy): Eukaryota > Metazoa > Chordata > Actinopteri > Spariformes > Sparidae > Diplodus > Diplodus sargus. The sequence continues at coordinate 2,903,730 of CAEMYA010002158.1, forward strand.
CAACGTAGACCACTTCTCCTGCACCCCACTGGTGAGTGATCAATATTTCTCAATGTTGTTTGCAGTATATGTCTTTCCTTCCATGCCTATGTGTGATCTGTGATTTTCTCTGGCCACCATAGATGTGGGCATGTGCTTTGGGCCATACTGAGGCCGCATTGGTGCTTTACCAGTGGGACCCAAGAGCTCTGGCTATTCCTGATTCGCTGGGACGTTTGCCGCTCAACATCGCCCGATCCCGGGGACACACTCGATTGGCTGAACTCTTAGAGCAGCTGCAACAGACTCCTCAAGCTCAGGGCCAACCTGCTGACACTTGGATGGACCGGTGGAGAGGGGAATCACAGACCAGCGGAATAAGCAACAGCCCTTCCCCCAACCCTAACTCAGGTGGGAAAGCCTGCTATTCTTGTGGTTTATAACCCTCAGGGAAAGATTCATCTCATGTTAAAGAATCCGTTCATATAAAATACGTCTCCCACTCCCAGAGGTTCTTAAAAACATCTGCAGCTGATTAGCTTAACTCAGCATAAAGACTGGAAATAGCTACCGTGACTCTGTCCAAAGATAACATAATCTGCCGTCTAACACCTCCAAAGCTCACCAATGAATTCATTTAAACTCTAATAAAACAGCAACCCAATTCTTTTACACATATTAAACAAACAAGATATAAAGTGTCAAATAGTGAGCTTTAGAGGTGGTGGTAGGTGGATTGTGTTACCTGCAGACAGAGCCCTGTTTCTAGACTTCATGCTGAGCTAAGATGAGCTTAAATTACATAATTACAAGACATATATGAGAGTGGTATCAATCCTCTATTCTAACTTTGGGCAAGAAAGCAAAGTGTGTATTTCCCAAAATTCGAACTATTCCTTAAAAAATTGTATTTGAAAAAAACTCAAGAGCAGTGTCTCTTCATCCACACACGTCTCAGTGGACAGTCTGAAATTGATCACCATTGCTAGCTATTTCTAGGTGTCAGTGGGTATTATATTATTTTTTTGGTTGGGAAAAACTCATCCTTCAATGAGTTAGCGTGGTAGTAATCAAAGTTGTCATCAATAGCCTTGCTGTCATATTCCACCATTTTTGTTTCAACAGAGCTGAGGAGAAACAGGTCTGAGAACCAACCAGACCACCAGAACCAGAGCTGGAGTCAAACAGGACACGGAGCCCAACAGAGAACCCAGGGAGAACAGGGAGGCCCGCCCCCAGCCAAGAGACTCAAACCCAACCCAGACACCCAGCAACAGCTAGCTAACCCCACCCCTTCCACCAACACCCTGAACTCCATCGTCAACTCGTCCCCCAGCCCTAACCCTCAACGCTCTCTCCCCCCAAACACCCTACAAACTCAACCCTCCAACCTCAGCTGTCCAAATGCACCTCCTGCCAGCTCCAGTCCGAACCGGCCTCAGCTCCCCAGCGCTCCATTCTCCCACCTGCAGGCCAGGATAGGGAGGTCTGGAGGGGGCGCTAGGTGGAGTCTGAGACAGACTCTGGGGCAGCGTAGCTTAGCCAGAAGGATTCTAGGAAAAGAGCGACTGGCCATTCACCTGCGTCAAAGAGTGCTGTCTGACAGGGGAGAGGAGACAGAGCTGCTGACCTATCAGGATAACACAGAGGACTTGCAGGTAGGGGGGGCTGGTTGTTAGGGGCAGTTTTTATTTTGTTCATGAGCCAAAACCAAAGATTTTGTACTGTATGTGAATGAGTTTACAGCTTGTTTGCATCTGTGCCATGTTTGTGATGAAATACATGAAAAAAGTCATTAAAAATATACGAAAACAACTCTTCCCAAACTTTTACCATCAGTGTGAATAAGGGAAAACTCCCATGAAAACCTAAATAGGTTAAAAATAAGGAGGACAGCTGGTGCAGGGGCAACACTGCCATCACTCCCACGCACACAGACACACCATGATGATTGATCAAGTGTACTTACAAGGGGGTAAAAGGGCACACTGTCTGATTTTTATAGCCTTGGTACTATCAAAATGCAGATATTGTATCATTTGTTTTAAGGTGTTTAGGTGATAATAGGCCACCACAAAAAGACATGTGCTGTATTCTCTGTTATGCAAGTAAATTGAATAAGGAGACAGTGCAAGCCCATTGTCGCATCAGGCAAAACAGTTAACCACATGACGAGAGGATAACAGATGTATTACATAATTAAAGTTTGTTGTTTTGGTCAAGACTCTGGCCAAACACTCCCATGAGTTAACCAGAATAATGTGATCGTACAGGGCAAACCGCTAAACATAAACTTCCAAAAACATAGTGATAATCATAATGGACTTATGGGTGACATATTTTTGTGTCATCAGTATAAGCATGAAAACAAGTCCAAAATAAAAGGATTCTTGTTAATTTTCAGGCTTACAGGTATTATAAATGTGTAACCTACACTGCATGTCTTGTAGATGGACATTACGATGCTAGCTGATCACATCATGGAGGCTTCCACTGGTAGGCTCAAGCAGGAGGCTATGGAGACTGAAACAGAGCCCAGGAGGTTGGGGATCAGCAGTGATGTCAGATTGCTGTCTGGTTACCTCGGTGAGGTGGAGAGGTGAGTCAAAGAATTCCCTTAATTCACCGCATTTAGTTCACCCATCAAATGTTTTTAAACTTTTTCTGCTATAAAACTACTTTTTGCTCTCTGCTTTTCTCTAGGTTTCTGAACTCCAAGCCCCAGACCTCTAGCCCCAAACCAAACTCTCTCTCAGGGCCTGAGGATCAGCAGAGTCCTCAGGCTAAGCAAGCCCTGTCCTCCCCCTTTGACTGGAGCTCCTTCCTCTGTGCAGCTATGAAGGAGGAGAGGTTGAAAACTGATTCGTCCTGTCTAGCCATGACGGAGGCAGAACAGGGAGAGTTGTATGAGACCATCAGGCATGCTCTGCACTCCCTCAGAAAACACAAGGTATGCATGGCCTCTGCTCACACACAAAAAAATTCTAAGTTTGCCCCAGAGATAGTAAAATGATTATCTTCCTCTGTATTTCTATAATTAATCACACAGGCTTAAAAATAATTTAAGACTTGTCTCCATCCTCAGGGTCCCATTCAGGAACAACGCAAAGAGATTGCAGCAGTGATTCAGCGCTGCTATAAGAGATACAAGCAGGTAAGGGTTAACAACCAGCTGCCTGCTATTATGTCGGGCAGACACAGTCCATCACTGAATTAGATATTCAGAAGTAATAGCATCAATAGATTTGCTCCCGCACTTCTTCTCTGATTTGTGCCATATTCTTCTTGTGAATTAGAAATTAGCTGAGTGGCTTATTTCCTTTTAATGAACTTTTTTTTTTATCACTCCAATAGCTCTAATGTATTAATCCATAATGGAGCCATAATGCTTAATTATGTCAATTTACTATGTGACTCCATATTAAAGTTGTTCACTTCATTAATTTTGTTTGTGGTAGACAATTTTATTCTCACTCGAGTTAGCTTTATCGCTCTTTGTGGTCATCTCTATATTATGGTCATCTATTAACAAAAACAAGTACAAGTTCTTAAGGTGTGATCAGTCATGATTTGAGGATGCAGAGTGAAACATTTATATTTTCTTGTCACTTTAAAATGTGCCACCTCAGGTTTCCAAAGCTGGTCTAGCAGACTGAGCACTTGAGAACATGATAGTTTTGCAAACTTTTTGAAACAGACACACACATATCTGATTAGCGTAGGATTGTATACTCAGTTGCGCACTGGAAATTCACGTGAGAAAAGCTCAAATATTTATGAGTTGAGTTTCCTTGTTTGGCTGCATTTTCAGTGTATTATTGAGTTTATCTCCTAAGTTTTTATCACTTGTCTCATTAATGTGTTATATTCTGTACCAATCCGGTGTAGTCGTGATGCAACACTACAAAACCTACAGTATGTCACATGTATGGTTGTTGTTATGGTTATAGAAGGTTTTACAACATGCTGCTGTCTTCTCTCTCAGTATGCACTTTATAAGAGGATGACCCTGGCAGCCATCCTGATCCAGAGTCGTTTTCGGAGTTTCCATGAGCAGAGGAAGTTCCAACAGAGTCGTAGAGCAGCGGTCCTCATCCAGCAATACTACCGCTCCTATAGACACTCCCTCAGGTAGTTTACTCACACACACACACACACACAAACACACACACACTGCTACACTTGTGAGGACCCTCGTTGACATAAACCTCACCCTCTCAACCAAGTCTTTCAAACATCCAATGTCAACTTTCAAACAGCGCTTCAATTGTGTAGAACGGGCAAAATGTCTTTATATCTCCATAGTGTCCTCACTCTGCTGGTTAAAAAAGTACAACTACACACACGCACTCACACACAGAGCATAATTATGTACATGTTGTTTCTTACTCTGTGTCTTCGCCTACAGCAGCCTCCTAACAAAAAAACAGAACCAGGCTGCTCGCAAGATCCTTAGGTTCCTGCTCAGATGCCGCCACAGGTGAGTCATAACACTCTTCACACACCCTTGCACACACAATCAAGGTCACACAACCATACACATTAGCCACACACACTTAGAGCCCACTGCCACACATGCCGTCACTACACTGGTGCTAATAGTTGGTGTTGTTTTACTGTTCCTGTGAAGCCCCTTGATGGACCATAGGCCTCTGAAACGGGTGAGTCGTCCTTCTCTCTTCTCTCTCACCCTCTCTCCCGGTGGCTGATGCCTGTTTGCATGTCAGCGGAGGGAGGGGGAGAGGAGATCCTGGAATATCACCCTTCCCTCTCTCTCTTGTCGCTCTTCTTCCCTCCCCAGCTCCCTGTCTCTCTCTCTCTGTCTCTCTCTGAGGACTGCTGAATGATGTCGGCACTCGTGCATGATTGACAGATAGATAGAGGAGCAGTTCTTGCACATGGTCTTCATGGGGGCATGTTCTGACTGACATCAGTAGGGGACTTTGAGTGTCTTGCTTGGCCTGCCAGTCTCTTTTTTTATTTGTGCCTTGATGGGTGGGGAGGATGATAGGATGGTGGTGTGTGTGTGTGTGTGTGTGTGTGCGTGATATACTGTGTGTGCGTGCGTGCGTGCACTAGGCGGGAATTTCAAAGGGTCTGGTAATACGTTTTGGTTTTGCTCTGAGTATGGCCTTTGGATATGAAAGTGGAAAAAGACATGCACAGTCACACACACATATATTAATACCCCTCTCTGAGTTTGTCTCTAATTTGTGTGTGTTTTTTCCCCAGGGCCAGAGAGCAGAGAAAGGCCAGGGGTCCTGAGAGCCCACCGCCAGGCCCCACACACAGCCCCCTCAGCCTGTGAGCAATCGATAAACCCTCCCCTCCTCCATCTCCTCCTTTACCCTTTCATCCATCCTCCAAAAACTCCTTTCCTTTCCCATTCCCCAACCTCTTCTCCTGCCCTTTTCCTTCCCCTCCTCTTTCCTTCTCTCTCACCCTCTCTCCCCTCTTATCCCAAGAGGGGAACAAAAAAAACTCTTCCCAGACAGACTGAGGACAGGATAGGTGTCCATCATGGCAGCTCAGACAGACAGACTGCTGGGCAGAGCCCAGGGACCTGGCTCTGCCCACAGCACTGATCCTCCTCCACAGTTTCACTGGGAGGCCATCACATTAACCTCATGGCATTCTTTGCACTCTTCATGGGTATGTTTCTTTGCAAGAGCGAGTCGACGAGTCAGACAAGAGGATGCGAGGAAGGACGCTGACATCCAGCAGCGACTGGATGTGCAGAATGGCTCCTAAGATGAACAGCTGGCTCCAGATGAAGGCTACATTGACATACAGAAAAATATACAAAACTTTTTTGCGTTTTGTATCCAAACAGCGTTCCATGAAAGAATAAGAAAACATAAACCAAAAAACTCACTTCTATGTTGCATTTGCATGCAAGATTTTTTCGCTTATTCCTCCTCTCCATCATCCCGAAGAGCTATAGTGGCAAGTCATTCAGCTGATATCACAAAACCACCAACCACTCTGACTCACAGGCTTACAAACCTATTAATCAGTCACCCGATCAAAAGGGGAGGAACTGCACTTGAATGTAAGAGGGGCATTGTTAGATAAGGGTTGGGGTCTGAATAACGATGTCTTAATTTGTTACATGGACTTTGTATGGAGTCGTTCTCAGAGGCAGCACTTTGCTCGCCTGACGTGGTGTGTCCGTGTTTGTTCAATTCAATGCATGTGTTTGAGCTACGAGCTCCTGCATGCTTGCCAAACTGCTTTAGTGTTGTTTCTTTTGTATTTCTATGTGTAGTTGTGTCTCACTTACGTCCTCATCAACTTATCCTTGCCCTGTGTAATGTGAACTGTGTAAGGACAAATGACTTATTTTGGGTGCTTTTTTTTAAACTATTTATTTAAGGGTCTAATTATTTATTTAATTGGCTCAAGAGTGGTTCAGCTTGAGACTGGTTTTTCCCCCCTTGTGTGGTAAAATATGACATGTTCCAATGGTTAAATGTCTCTGTTAGTTTGTTCTTTGCGTGAACCTCTAAATCCTAACTGTGGTTTTGAGGAGAGAGTCACATACCATTGCCTTGACTTCTTCTTGACTCTGAGAGGTCTCTATGCTTGCTCTGTACAGGACATGGGTCCTATACCTGCCCCTATCCAGGGCACTGGTCCCCATATTAGCCCATATGGGCGATCAAATCCATATTTTGGACTATTGCATATTCCTGTATATAAACTGACGAGGTAAGGGGATACGGGGACCCTGAAACTTTTTCATAAGAGGACTGTATTTAAGATTATAAATTATTTTACTCCCATAATGAGAACTTAAGACAGAGACCTGGGTACACAGGATGGCTGTATTGCTTGTAAATAATGTAGATATTACAAACGGAGTAATGTGCATGAGATTTAAGACAAAGAAACAGCAAAAAGAACATGTTAGTGGCTATGGACTGTGAGAGGATTTTAACTGCTTCACTTTAAGAGTATCCAGTATAAGTGTTACTGAAAAGAACATTTTGTTAAAGCATGCAACTGAAAAATCTAATGTTAGAATTATAAGTGGGAAAAACAAAGTTAGCTGAAACAATGATCATTCAGACAAAACATTTACACTTTGTGCTTTTGTTTCTTGGCTAGCAAAAATTAAACCCTTTTTGCCAGTAGTGCCAATTATTATGAATGCTATTTTTGCCTAACAATATGTTACGTTGGGGGAAAAAACAACACCCTAAAGATATCAGTTAGATCCACAGAGGCAACACACACAGACAATAAACAGTAGAAGAGATCTAGTTCTAGCTCAACCGTAGACCTACAAGTTCTGAGGTTTGTTTAGGGCAGACGTACGTGTAGATGATGACGATGGTGGTGATGATGCAAGTATGAAAATGACACTAATGGTGATGAAGACGATGACGCTTGTCTTAATATGAATGCAATGAATGATGATCCAAAAAAAAAAAAAAAGGGAAGAGGGCGCTACATTCTTTACAATGTGGTTGTGCTTCAGCAACATAACTAGCTTTTATTAAGACCATTAATCACACCTACAGCGGATCCAGCCTGGCCTCCAGTCAAAGCTCTTCATCTTCGAACAGAATGTCTCCTCCCTACCTTTTTTTTAAACATATCATTTGATTAATTTCTCTCTTGTCCTCATTGTCACTGCCATTAATTGTACGACGTGTACTTTAGACTTCTGGAAAGCTCTGTTTAGAAAGTGCCTGCTCAATAACAGAAAAGTGCAAGCTTATATCAGGAAATATCTATTGTATGTCCTCCAAAACAGTTAGCTGTTTTCTTTTTCCTAAATTGTGTGTTAAAAATGACAGTGTTGAACTTGATCCGAGTCTAAGTTAAAAGCTCTAATTTGTCAGTGGTATGAATGGATGCTCATGGCCTGATTGATGCTGCGTGTTGCTCTATGAGACATACCAGTAATTACAGTATCACTTTATGCCCCCACTTGTGTGTCAGTTTTGCAGTATTAGGAGAAGAAAAACCATAGAATTCAGCGCCTGTCTATGAAAGGCACTGTCAACGAGTCTATTTCAATGTCCTGGTGTCGCTGCTGGGACGAAGATGTGTTTTTTCTCACTTTGTTTGTCTTTCCTCAAAAAATGTTCATGCAGCTTTTAAGCGAAGGCAAAAAAAATTTCCAGAGGACAAAATAGCTGTCATACACACTTTCTTTCTTTCTTTCTTTCTTTCTTTCTTTCTTTCTTTCTTTGTCTTTCTTTCTTTGTCTTTCTCTTACACTCACTCTCTCACACACGTAAACACATACACGCACAAATGTACACGTTCAGTTAACACAACAAAAAAAGCCACACTCTTTCTCTCTGTGCTTATGTCTTTGGGAACAATTAAATCTCTCCCTTAGATTTTACTCAGGGTTGAAGAACAGGGAGATGGTATGTGGAGTGTGGAGTATGTGACGAGTGTAACGACGTACCACTACTGCTGACTGTGTACATTCGTGCGTGCGTATGTGTGTGCACATATTTGTGTATGTTAGGGATACTCCAGTTGTTCATGCACTTATCCTAAAACTAAACCTTCTGATTATTCCAGTCTCATGTTGTGAAGCAACAAATGTGATCTTCATCCAAGCATCACTTTTTCTACAAGATAAAAAAAAAAATAAAGGTCCAGATCTCGTATTTTATAGGATTTTGTTTGAATATAAACTAAATTCAAAGCGAGTACGAATTTCTATTTATACACTTGCTCTTGTCTTAAACGCACAAGATTCTTAATACAAACGATTCTTAAATAAAGCAGAAATAGGTAGCGGCCATGTGTCGCCTTAATTTTCATAATTAAAACAAGCTGTAAGAGATAGTATATTATAAGATTTACAATTGGAAGATCTCTATTATGTGTGTTTCACGTCTTTTCTGAATTTTCATCACACTGAGAGACAGCCACGGTCAGGACAGCGCTGTCAGGAGCATTCATGCTACGGTATCATCTGAACCTCCTCTTAAACTGCCCCTCCTCTCACATCAGCACAACTGAAGTCACAAGGAACACTGCTCTGGACTCTCTGGACTTTATATATATCGTACGCACACACAGACAAATATCCACACACTCCAACAGGCAAATGCTTACGCTTATAAAGGCACACACCCAGCGTACACACACACCAAACTAGACACACAGATTGCAGAAAATCCATCAATATGTTCATGTATTTTGGAGAGGATGGTGATTGTAAAAAAAAACTATTAAAAAAAGTATGTAGATTAGAAGAAGAAGTAAAAAAAAAAATAAAGAAATATTGCCATAGTAGACAGTTGGTAGACATGCACAGAGATGGCCTCTGTTCTCATAAGTCCGCCTAAAAATGAATGGTATAACCTTTCAGGCCTTGTTTTGAGAGGGCGTGGCCAAACACCACATTGCATGCTAGAATGGTAGATCCTTATAGATAATCTATGGCTAGACCTCTCCTTGCCTTCCTCTTCTTTCACCCCGTCTTCCCTCTCTCTTTGTCTCCCTCTCTCTTTGTCTCTCTCTCTCTTTCTCTCTCTCTCTCTCTCATTTCCTGCTGTATTCCCACCCTGCCTGCTGTTGTGTTCTCCATCCTCTATCTCAGTCCTTCATTCCTCTTTTATTTTTTTTTTGTAGCCTAGTTTTTACTTTGTTTGTTTTACAAACGTGCATGCACAGGCATCACTAAATTGTTGATGTTTTTAAAAAGAATATTTTGTTGCTGAGGCCATGCAAAGTGTTTTGAATATTGCCCTTATATGTGGAAAATGTCTTCTGAATGCTTTACATAATTTCTGCTGTAAAATGAAATCAGAATAAAAAGAAAATTTGCACTTTAACTTATTTTTTTTTGCCTGATTTTTATTTCTGCAAGAGATACGTTCAGTCTGTCTTGTTAAGCATGCTGACTGTGTACGCTGCAGGGGTGAAATCTCTACAAATATATGACCCAAAAACACAACAGTGTCCTGAAAATAACAGAAAATAAGCTGTTTGGTACAGTGACCTGCTCTTATTCTGACATCTTATATTTCTGGATTAAAATGTTCCATTTACAGGACTGACTGGCATTTTGAGAGTGCAGAAGTGGACATGAACCTGGATGAGGTGATTAAAGTAGATAACTTTCACAGTTGTAGTGGGGCAGGATTGTTCATTTTTAATGTACTCAAACAAAAATATTAATTCAGGTAAATTCTTGCAACCACGACATTGTGAAGTCTGTGGACGGTTGATAAAACAGGCAGGCAAGAACTGAGAAGACAGGCTCAATCTAAACCCTGATCAAAAGAGGGATTACGCCATACTGTTAATGCCAACAGTATGAATGTGTATTTGCACCGTAAGTACACCTTTGTGCCTTTGGGTTTGTTGGATATCCATGGAAGCAGATTACAAGTTTTTAGTATCCTATTGATAAATTTTTGTGTCAGCAACAGTCATGAACAGTCCAAATTAATCTATAAACCTCACGTATATGAATCATTTGATAAATCTAAGTCTTTTGCTTTAACTTCTATATATTATGATATTTTACACGTTTTATATTGCTATAATGTTTGTGGTGTAAATTACCATACAAACATGGGAACAAGGGTTTAGAGGCTGAACTTATTCAGACTAATGTACTATTATCAGACTAAAATTGTTTTTTTATTTTTATTTTTTTTTACAGCAGTGTTATAAAGAAAAGCAACACACACACACACACACACACACACACAGGAAGAGCAGGGAGGCTAACTGGACAGGATGAAGCATTGGCTTACACATACACAAAATATGGAGTGGTGTGCGTGATTATTATTTGTGCTTTAGAATGTAGCCGTTGATAACTGATCAGGCAATAACCTTTTATTTCTATGATTCACTGCTTTTCTCAACGTTTATGCTCCTTCCTAACTGTCAAAAAACTAAA
>CAEMYA010002158.1:2915060-2945385 GCA_903131615.1 Diplodus sargus
GTTGATAAATGATCAGGCAATAACCTTTTATTTCTATGATTCACTGCTTTTCTCAACGTTTATGCTCCTTCCTAACTGTCATAAAACTAAAACATCTCTGCAAGATAGCAGAAACCAGTCTTATGACTGTATATAAGGATATACTGTATGTGTATATCTGTTTTAGGTTTGTTCCTAGATTGGTGGAAGATGTTAGTGCTGCCGGAAAATTACTGGCATGTTACGTCACGTGAATTTGTTTTACCGTAAAAAATGCTGTTTTCCCATTTTTCCTTGACGTTAAAAACGATGCCAACAGTGACTCCACCAAATCTTTCGATAATGGAGTCATCTTGTAACAATTGTGAGTTACACTTCTGGCTCCACGATGTCCTCATTTTAGTTTTAAGCGTGATAAAATATGGGCTCATGTCTTTGCGCATCGCGGTAATTACGGTAGTAACCGGAAATGCCGTCAGATTCGCAGCTGATATAAGGACGTGGTTGTTCCGGTGAAAAGAGGATTCAGCTGCTTGAAGACAGCCGGTTTTACAATAGGATTTATGATGTTTTAATCAACAAATGTACATATTTTTAGGACTAGGTGATATAACTTAATAATATAATGAGACATTTGTGTCTTTCTTCTGGAAACTCGGCACTGTGACGCCTTCTACTGCTGCCTAGCTCTCCATCGACTGAAGAAACAATGCAGGCCTAGCTAGCATCTAACGTTAGCTAGCGGAAGCTAATCGGATAACGCTGGTCCAACAGACTGCAGTGGGATTTAAACCTTGAAGCAAGCCGCTTTTCGACGCTGTAAGAACATCCCATCCGGTATGTTACAACGGTTTCTGTATTTTATGTTGCTTTGCTTGCGGCCTGTGTCATTAAACGTAACTTTATTTGGAGAGGTAAGCCGCTTATTATGTAACGCCATATTTTCCACAAAGTTAACGTGTTAGCTTGTTAGCATTAGCGAGTTAACTAATGTTACCTTGTTGATTCGATCCGAAAAGTCTGTCGATGTCGGCAGGGTGAAGATGTGTTGACAAAATGACGGCCTAGAGTATAACTCCATTTTCTGTCAGCTGGCTATATGTCCATTTGAAAACAGTGGCGATTGACTTCACCCAGTGGTGCATCACAGCAGCTCCCCAGTCAGCCCCCAGCTAACGTTATCTTTCAGATACACAGCACATTGGTATTTGTTTTGCTGCACAGTGTCTGAACATGTTGACTGTGTTTTCTCTTTACTGAAATTTGTAAAGCAAGAGTTGTGATTCCTGATATACGTCCATAGCTCCATCTGTCAAGTAGGGCGTCAGTTCTGTATGCTTCCACAGAATTTACCCATATTTCCTGCCCCACCTCACAAAGACACAGAAGAGAGAAACAGAAACGATAGAATTGTTATAGAATAGACAATACATCCTCCAGTCCAGTTTATATTGTATTTTACCTGCACAAGTCACAAATCACATGCAACAATTGAAAAGTAAAAACAATAACTTAAGAGACAATTTGCTGGAAAAACCCATAAGGCCTTGTCCAGTGGTCTGCCTAATGTGAAACGCTCAAGACAAACAAAGTAGTACAAACAATGCATGACACAGCTACGAACGTCAATACTAAGGTTTTTTAAAAAATGTAGTGAATAGTTTCTGGTCAAAATTTGCAGACCTAATGGGGAGTTAGGGAAAGGGCAGATTGTTTATTGCAGTCTCTCTCTTTTAAATAAGTTTTGGACAGACTACACCATGTGAAGTTCCCACTGTACTGTGAGAGCTAACCATCATCTCAGATTGGATGGCTTGTAGCATTTCCAGGTGTAAATTGCTCAATGTTTTTTTGGCCTATGGCTCTTTGCTGTACATTTTCACTGAAAAGAATACTAATAAATGATGAACATGTTACTTTTGTGACAAATATGACCATGAAGTGTAGTTTGACCAGCTGAATCCAGACATCAATTGATATTTTTGCTTGGAATCAGTTGATTCGTAATGTTGTTGCTGATTGATTGTCGGCCATTGAAATAATCAGTAAATTCGCTGCTCATTTCAAAGTGCTTTACCGAGGTGTTTAACTGAGGAGTCTGTAGTTTGAAGTGCTGTTGAAGTATATTGCAGGTCTCTGTGTGAGATGACAGACAGGGTGGACTGTTGCATTAGGCATCACCAAAATAGTGGAGCCTGTGTAGCATGTGTGGCACACGTGTAATACATTTGTACATATGTTTATTCATAATTAAAGAAATTGTTTAGGTGATTCAGGCTCTGTATTGCACTCCTTTCTAATTCTCATCAATCTCTTTTCAGCTATGAGCTCTCAGCTGCAGGTCTTCTCTCCTCCTTCCATCTCCTCCAGTGCCTTTTGTCGTGTGAAGAAGCTGAAGGTGGAGAGCAATGTTTGGGATGTGTCCACCACTGAAGCGTACAGCTCTATAGCAGGCCAGTCAGCATACACCTTTGCACCAGCCCTGGCTGTGCCACCCTTTGCACCATCACTGGTCTTCCCCCCTGCAGCACCTGGCTCCAGAGGTCAGGTGGTGGTGCGGGCAGCTGATAGCACTGGTAGTCTTCCCCGGGGATCCAGCCGGCGTGTCACGGAGCAGGCAACGTCTTCCTCTTATGCTCATGCCGAGGTGCCCTCTGAAACGAGGGGGCACAGGCACGGGCAGAAGAGGAAGATTGAAGAAGCCAATGAAGGCAGTGGCAGTGGATGTGGCAGTGTCCAAATATTGGAGGAGCTCTCTGCGCCTGCAGCAACTTACTCCACCCGCACAGGTGGTGGTGGAGGGGGAACAGGCCAGTCTATACCCCACTCAGCTCCAACCACCAAGAGCAGCAGCTCCAATGGTGAAGGGGATTATCAGCTAGTGCAGCATGAGATCCTCTGCTCCGTGTCCTGCAGCTATGAAGTGCTGGAGTTTTTGGGAAGAGGCACGTTCGGACAAGTGGCAAAGTGCTGGAAGAGGGGCACCAATGAGATTGTGGCGATCAAGATCCTGAAAAACCATCCGTCATATGCTCGTCAGGGCCAAATCGAGGTAATCAAACACAAATTTGTCCATAAACAATTTTTGTATTCTGCATTGATAACCAACCTACATGTGCAGTGGTTACTGGTTGTATTTGATAACAGTGGTTTACAGAGAGCTTCTTATCTCACAGCAGTTATACTGCATCGCTACTAAAACTGTGTATTTGGCTGTGAGGGAATTTTTTCTGTGTGTGTGGTTTTTTTTTTTTTAAATACATGCAGGCCTGGCCAATTTATCAGTCTAGCTCAAGAAATGTACCATTGAACAGTCAGTGCAGAACATTTGGCAAATCGGTTCAGTCTGAATGTTTTTGTCTGATATTCCGACTTAATGGATTTAATCAGATGCTCTTTATCAGTTTGCACTTTGTGAATGTGAAATAGTTTCATATACAAGTTATTCATGACTACAAGATGCTCTCAACATAAGTCAGATTAAGCCAAATATATTGTGGTCGACAGACTCAAGATTTATCTTTACAGAAAAAAGATTTGTGCTCAAAATCAAGGGTTTAAATGTTTTTAGCTGTTTTTAGCAGCTACAGTGTAATGTATAGTGACGAATTGGCTCTCACAGACCAGGAGACGTTTTCAGACTGTCTCTCCTGGAAGGCATGTTTGTCATCATTTACTCAGTTATTCACATGAAAAGAGCTATAAAAAGTTGCGTCAAGACTGAAAAAAAGAATCTACTCTTGGCTAAATATCAAATCAAATATATCAACACTCTGTTCCTACCTGTCATTTACTCCTTTTTGTATTAGAAAAGGCCAGCTACACAATCAAACTAGGATCGTGGTATTGTGTTTACTCGGCTTTCACCTTTTCTGCAAATGCCTCGCAGATTTACGACGTCTGTGTTAATTAGGGCCATTTGAAGTGCAGCTGATGGGAAGTGATCCCATGACAGTTGTAGTACCACTGACATGCTGCATTATCAATAATTATCAGCAAACAACAATGCCATAACTTAAAGCATTGTTGTGCACGTTATTGTATTGTTTTGTTATAAAATGTTATTGAAGCAGCACTTTCATGGAGTTACTTGGTTCTCTTCAATAGGTGGGCATCCTCAACCGGCTGAGTGCTGAGAACGCGGATGAGTACAATTTTGTGCGTTCATACGAATGCTTCCAACACAAGGGTCACACCTGCCTGGTGTTTGAGATGCTGGAGCAGAACCTGTACGACTTTCTCAAGCACAGCAAGTTCAGCCCACTCCCTCTCCGGCACATCAGACCCATCCTACAGCAGGTTGGTGAAAGCTTTGGCAGACGTTCATGAAACCATTTGAAAACTTGAACCAGAATCGTAGAACTGTTCTCGTCTTCGTATTACTGCTGGATAAATGTTTGTGTGTTTGCATCTTTTAGGTGGCTACAGCGCTGATGAAACTGAAAAGCCTGGGTCTGATTCATGCAGACCTGAAGCCTGAGAACATCATGCTGGTCGACCCCCTCAGACAGCCCTACAGAGTGAAGGTCATTGACTTTGGCTCTGCGAGTCATGTGTCCAAAGCTGTCTGCTCAACCTACTTACAGTCTCGTTATTACAGGTTGGTGTGGTTTGTGTTTTTTAAAAATCCAAATACATTTTCCATATAATGTCATCAGAATGGACCTCAGTTCTGATTTTTATGTATGAGTCCTTAAATCTTCTCTTTGCTGTCCAGGGCTCCAGAAATCATTTTGGGCCTGCCGTTTTGTGAAGCCATTGACATGTGGTCTTTGGGCTGTGTGATTGCGGAGCTGTTTCTGGGTTGGCCTCTCTACCCAGGAGCCTCTGAGTATGACCAGGTCAGTATTAACATTAATGTGTTATGCCTCATCTCTGGGAATGAAAACATGGTTAAATATTTTGGAAAGACTACACTGTGAGTGAGAATAGTGTCTGTAAGCAGGTCATGGAAGTACTGTAGGTGCTCTGTAGAAACACTGAGTGCTGCTGGTAATGCTAAAAGCCAGAGATAACAGAGTGCTTCAGAAGAACAAACACAGCAACAAGCTCTGAGGGGCATTTTAGTCAAAGCGATGGCACTTGCACATATGTCTCACTGTGATTCTTAAACTTAAATGTTTTTTTGTTTTGTTTCCAGATCCGTTACATTTCTCAGACTCAAGGCTTGCCTGCAGAGTACTTACTGAGCGCTGGCACTAAGACCGTTCGCTTCTTCAATCGAGGCCCTGATTCCAGCTATCCACTCTGGAGGCTCAAGGTTAATATAACCTCATACTAATCCTACTGAGTTTCAGGCTATTAAGTAGCCTGTAAATGATTATTGAAATATATTTAAAATATAAAGAAGCTGAAATGATTTTGTTATTTGATTTGAATTGTATGACCTAATGTCTATAAGAAATAGCTTTGGCACATAATGTGAAACAGAATTGGCTTCCATTTTTCAGACCCCATCAGAGCATGAAATGGAGATGGGCATCAAGTCCAAGGAGGCCAGGAAGTATATATTCAACTGCCTGGATGACATGATGCAGGTAGATGGCAATTTCTTTACCTAACTTACTAAATTAACACCTAATTAAGTGCATTTTTCAATGTTGCACACTGAATTTTCTCTGTACACCAGTACCACACACACCCAAACAAGATATCACGTTATGTATTTTATTTTATTTTTTACATGTTTGGCTGTTTTTTTTTTTGTCTATTCCAGGTCAACTTGTCTTCTCATTTGGAGGGGACGGACATGTTGGCAGAGAAAGCTGATAGACGAGAGTTTATAGACCTCTTGAAACGGATGCTCCGTCTGGATGCCGACAAAAGGATCACACCAACAAAAACTCTGGGTCACCCCTTTGTCACAATGAGCCACCTTGTGGATTATCCCCACAGCTCTCAGTAAGTGTGTCATATGAGGATGTTCTTTTGGGCACTGTTGCACGTATATGATGTGAGTAAAATATTTAATGGCAAAACTGTGAATTCTCTGCAGTGTGAAGTCCTGCTTCCAGAACATGGAGATCTGTAAGCGCCGGAGCTCTTACGATAGTAGCAAATCCCTGTACTCCACCAATGCAGTCCCCAGTGCTGCAGCAGGCAACCTCACTGTTACCTTCAGTAGCCAACTCAACCAGCATAACCAGGTATGACCCCGGTCCTTACCAAATCTTAAGTGTCTGCAAGTTCAGGAGGGTTCGAAAGTGCCCAGATAATGCTTTATAGAAGTAATCCAAAGCAGCAAAATGTTGGAAATAACATGATTATTTTGTTGAATTTATGAAAGTGGTAAAAATGTATATTATACTAAACCGATATGCACAATATGTGACAGAGGAATGCGTCCTCCTGACACTAGTATAAACAGAACTACCACGTGTCCATGGTGTCTACAGCTGTCTGTGTACGCACCAGGGAGTGTAATCCAGGCCTTAATCAGTCCATCTTGTTTGATTTCTGTACCAGGTGCCTTCTGCAGGGGGAGCGGTGCCTTTGCTGAACTACCAGCCAGCTCTGTACCAGCAGGCGACTATTAACATTCCTGGGCTGGCTCAACAGAGTGTCCCGATTCCAACACGTCCCGCTGGGCTGTGTAGCCAGACAGAACCCTTCCAGCAGACTCTTATTGTCTGCCCTCCCTCCACTATTCAAGGTAAATGTGACATTCAGAGTGAAAAAAACATCACAAGGTGGATGACCTATCATATGCTAAGGAACCTCACTGTGATTACGAGTAAGGAATTTCTCAGTGCAGGTGCCACTTAGAGATTATTGTAATTACTCTTTGTGTGTGTGTGTGTGTGTGTGTGTGTGTGTGTGTGTGTGTGTGTGTGTGTGTGTACTTGAATTGGAAGCTTATATGCAGCAATATCCCCATTTCCTTATTTCTGCAACAGGATATATTTAAAAACAAATCTAATCATCAAAATCTTAATTACTCATTGATCTACATGTTTGGGATTTTTTTTTTTCAGGGCTTCAGCCATCCAGTAAGAGTTCCAGTTTCCCTGTGAGGATGGAGAACTCTGTACCCATAGTACCTCAGAACCAGTCTGCACAGTCGTTGCAGATCCAGCCAAGTATGCTTACACAGGTAAGAGTTTGTAAAGTCTGTAAATGTGTTTTCATAACATAAAAAAGGGAAACTTCCTCTATTTTCGTGTCGGGTGATCCCGTCTCCAGCACTTTTGTTGACGATTGACAAAGTTGGACATAGAAACTATTCACATTTTGACCAAATCTGAGGGTTTACAGATGAAATCTGGATGGACAGATGAAAGTACTCATACTTAACTATTATTTGGTCATTTTTGCAGTGTTCTGTGTAATTATCTGGTTCATTGTAGCATATGGAACTATGCTTCAGACTGGAGTGTCGGCGAACAGTGAGAAGCAGAGTGACAGCTGTCTCATCTGAATGGGTCCAAAGTGGGTCGAGCGTGCACCACATGCACATCTCTTGTAGCAAAAGGTGTTCGGTTAGGTTCATTTGTGGAATTTGTGAATGTATAGATTTGTAGCAATAGGTAGGCCGATTTACAGCATTATACACTTGCATATAGATTTACAGCCAGTAATGATGTATATATTGGCTCAGTTATTTACCTTGGTGAATACAAACAAGCACATGTTTTTGCCATTCAGAAACATAATTCAGGGCTGCATACCAAAAATATGGCAACACCAATGACTGATATCATGTTGTTAGCACCTCAGTGGAGATGCAGCTGTATTTAAATCAGTTGATACCATTGACCTGTGAAATAACAGTCCATGCTGTTTTTTATCATTTGTGTTTCTGTTGATTGCGTTTCGATTTGGATTTCCTCCCAGGACTGATTTGGACTGCCACATAGCGCCAGGCCTCCTTCATTCCCACTCTCATATCTGGGATTGAGGCCAGATGTTTAATGCAGGGGACACATCTGGCTAAAAAAATTAAAAACTCAGTTAATTGCTGTTTGCCAAAATTAGGAATAATTGCTGCACACAGCAGAGGTCAGGTTCCCAGATGGCCACTGGTACAAGTGTGTGTATGTGTGTCTCCTGTGCAGCTGGTTTTATCCGCTCTGTCCCCCTTTTTTTTTTTTCTGAATCGGATACAGCCTTGAACTGCCCTAACCCTTCCCTCCCCTATCCTCCCTCCCTCCTCCAGGGTTCCTGCACACCCCTGATGGTGGCCACCCTGCACCCACCCTCAGCAGGCATAGCCCCCCAGTATTCCCTGCCCCTCGGGCTGGGCGCCGGGGTGGGTCGGCCCACCCTCCTGGAGCACACAGCCACAGTGCTGGTAAAGCAATGATGACATCCCTGAAGACAGACATGCACATGCGCACTCCCTCTACCACTAACAGCACCATCTCTCTCCTGCCCCTTCCTCTTCCTTTCATTTGTTTGCAACTCTCCCTCTCCCTCTGTGCCACACATCGTATGGGGCTGGTGTTTATTTTTATGCATCTCCTGCGTTATGCCTTTTTACATCCGGAGTTGTCATGGTTGTCAGAATCATAGTTGGCGGACTCTTATTTTTCGATCTGGTATCATCAATATTGTTGTTTTTTTTTCTTGAATTCCTTTAAAACCAAATTGACGAAATTTGCAATCTGTTTTCCAAAGGACGACCCCTCCCCACAGCATTCACACACTCTCATTCCCTCCCCGCACAGTCTCTCCCCATAGGTGTGCTGAAGGCATGGAGCGCATGTGTTGCCACGTTGGTCTGCGCTTTGCTTGAAGCTTCTCTAGTCCCGTCCTTCCTCGGTTACAGCAAAGGAGATTGCAGCTACAAAGCCCACTAAATCCCCTTCTCAACAACCCGACTCTCTGACACACAACTTTTTGTTTCAGCCCCAGAACATGTGGCATGCCTTTCCCCAAGACAGCTTATCAACAAACTGTTCGGCATCAGCGAACTAAACTAATTTTCTTCCCTCAGTGTTTCTTCTTTAACAGGCTCCATGGTTCTGTGTATACTTGTCTCTATACCAGATCTGACTGTTTATAGTGCGTCATTGTTTGTGCTTTGCATGATTTCATCTTGTGCATTTGTTGCAGGGCAATGCTATAATAAGGGAATGGCTTGGGAAAGATTTGCTCGCTTATCTGGCTTTGTGCTTTTTGCCTGTAGAAGAGATTGGCCAGTTGGTTTTCCGTGTTTCTCAGCATGGCTCAGTTTGTCTGGCCCATTCCAGCACTGAAATAATTTGTGTTGATTCAGTAAAATATGATCCTTGATATATCGTGTACTGAAGTGTGAGTGTCTTGTTTTTCTGCTCTCAGCAGGCCTGGCCCACTGGCACCCAACAGATCCTCATCCCATCATCATGGCAGCAGGTCCCAGGTGTGGCCATCCACAGCTCCGCACACCAGTCAAATGTGGCTGAATCACCCCTGGAAACGCACGATGCCTCCACAACACAGGGACACAGCTGGAGGTGGGTCAGCTAATGGCAAAAAAACAAAAACGGAGCACGATCATCTCAGATGCAGTTGCTGAGGAGTTCAACAACATGGCTGTCTTTGTGTGTCCTCATTTAACCTGTGGCGTCCACTGCTAACTTGTCCGATCTTTGACCCTAACAGGAGCACAACCCAAGCCAGGACGCAGCAGGAGAGGAAGAAGGTGAAAGCCCGACGTGGAGAGAACAGGAACAGGTTGGTAGAGCCCTGCAGTTTTTATCTCTGATTTTTATGAATTGATTTTTGCGCTGTCATCAGGGTTTGAGCTGTCACGCCAAATGACAGATGGCTAAAAAGAGCGGATATCGAACCAAAAGCACAACAGCAACTGATTATCACTTATTTTTTTATGTGGTGGATTGGAGTTATATTGTTCAAGAGGATAATTCTAGTTTCAAATATCTATTTTTATTGCATATAATAAATAATTTTAAGTTTAAAAAGCAAATCCATATTGACGAGCATTATGTGAAAATGTATCTCAACCATCACCAATAACGACGTAGTAGTAGTAGTAGTAGTAGTAGTAGTAGTAGTCGTAGTAGTAGTAGTCGTAGTAGTAGTTGTTGTTGTTGTTGTTGTTGTTGTTGTTGTTGTTGATAGCTCAAAATGAGGTTTTTTTTTCTCTCTCTCTGTCCAGGGGTATATCAGCTGCATCGTTACTCAGCAGCAGTGTCGTTACCCCACCTAGCGCCAGTGCCACGTTGTCCCAGCCAATCATCATCTCAGACACACCCAGCCCAGCGGTCAGCATCATCACCATTCACAGTGATACCGACACAGAGGACGAGCGCAAGTTCCATCCCGCCAGGTGAGGATAAGCAGCTTCTCTGAACTCCTGTTTTGTTTTTTTTTCAGGATTGCTAACGCTTCAGCTACTTTGAACACGCAATAACATAGCCACTCCAATATTGGTAATTCCAAAATGGTCTGACTAGATTACTAGTCTCATTTTTTTCTTATGAAATCACGCTGTTTCTCTGTCTGCACAGTGTTGGTTTGAGCCAGCGCACAAACGTCATCAGCTGTGTGACAGTGCACGACTCGGACTCCTCTACAGCCAGTCCCCTGACTCCTCTGCCTCGGGCGCTGAACCCAGCTAGCACCGTGTCATCACGCCAGGCAAAGTCTCTTGCAGTGGTGGCACCTTCAGTCAAAACCCAGGGCTCTGAGAGAGGGGCAGCTTCACGCGCACGCTTGGAGACAGGTGAGAGTGACTGATAAACTGCCGACTGTGTGTAATATGAATTGCATTTTATTTTAGGTGTGTAACACATAATAATAATAATAATAATAATAATAATAATAATAATAATAATAATAATAATAATAATGATGATAATGATAATGATAATGATGATAATAATAATAATGATAATGATAATGATAATGATAATAATAACCACCCTGTGTTAATAGTGAACTACATTAAGCCGAAGAGATCATCTAACCGACAGCCCTGCAGTTCAGGGGAGAGCATGGATCGTCATGGACTGGTGCCAAGTCAGTCACATCCTTTAAACCTCAGCCAGGTGAGGTGTCTTTCAACTGTCATGTTTATATGATGCCATAATTAACTTTTATGCGCCTCTTCCAGTGAACTGTTTTCATTGTACTGACATTTTAATGACCGTGATTTAGCTAGACACTGCAGGTAAGATATGATCCCTGTGATGGGAAAGCGAGTTCAGTGTTTAGTAACTAGTGATGATTGCTGCTGTCAAACTTTAGACAGCGTTTGATACAAATATGAAGACGTTTTTACCTGGAGGACACTTGACGATGACTTTTTATCAACACTTCAACACACAAATACTTTCAATGAGTAATCTTTAACTCTGGTTATCAAGAAGTTTCTGCGTGTCAGATATATTTACTATTGATTGTGTCGAAAGTGCTCTCTGCTGGACAAACAATGCAAATGCAGTTGAGTTTGTCAGTGACCAAAAGCAAACTTTTACTGTTTGTGGTTTCGATCTATTGTTCAGGTTTTAATAATCATCTAAACAAAACCGGCTGTGTAGCATACTGTACAAGTGATGTTGTTGTTGTTGTTGTTGTTGTTTCGCGCATACTAATGATGTGTCATTGTAGGTTCAGCCTGTGGTTTCGTCATCTCAGGAGCGTTCGCATAGTGACTCATCTTTGCGGCGCCAGCAGACGTTCCCTCCAGCCGTCTCGGCCTCTCACTACAGCTTCTCCGAGGTGTCCGCCCTGGCCTCTGCCTCGGCCCCAGGCCCAAGCCTGTACACGTACCCAGCCTCCACCGCCCTCACCACGGCGTCTCAGGCCATGGAGCAGCTGCTGGGCCGCGGCCACTGCAGCCACGGGCACTCCCCCTCAGCCTATGCAGCAACGTACACCTCATCCTCCTCCTCCAGGAGGGACTCGGCCAGTCGTAAGGATTCTGTCAGTAGTCTGCTGCACGGCCTCCCCGCAGCCTACCAGCATCAGTTTGCCACTGGTTCTCCCTACGTCAGTGTGACGCCCCGGGCCGAGGCCTACAGTGCCTACCAGCTAAGCCCCAGGCGCCTCACTCAGTACCCCTACCTATAGGGAGCTGCACACACTCGGAACAAAGAGGATCTACTTCCCCTCATGCTATCACAAAGGGACATTTAAACTGTTTCCAGTACAATAACTGTTGGTCGCTTATTTGTTTGCTGCTAAGGCGGCACTTCACCTCCAACTCATTCACATGCTCTTTTGGACTGTTTTTAGTGTTTTTGAAATGTCCCTTGGTATCGTTTGATATTGTATCATTTTATCTTCCCGTAAAACTATTGTTTATAGCCCTTATTTTATCCCCATTTTATCCAGATGTATAATTAAGGACGATGTGTTAAATGTATTTTACTCCTGTTTATCTTGAGGTTTTGTGTGAAGAGAGATTATCCTCCTGTCACAAACTGCGACGACACTTTAGGCGAGCTATTCGACGGGGCTAGCAGACAAAGAGAGTTACAAGTCGTTGGCTTTTTTCAAAAGCCTTGTTATGAAAGTTTTCACACTAATCCAATGAGGCCCTGTGTTTTAGCAAAGATGATAATGACTGTACCTTAATCATGTCTCTTTATTCACAAATATGTCATTTTAATATGTTTTAAATTATGTTGGTTTTTTTTGTCGGCGTGAGGTTGGAAGAGGAAGGTCCATGAAAATGTCGAATAACAGGACGGTGTGGTGGAAACTGTGATGGGTAAATGTTTAATTTAAGTGCACATGTGATAGTCTGTTAATGTAGTGACCGTGTTTAGGCAGGATTAATCATATTCCTTATGCAATAGAAACTTTCTTTTTTTTTTTCCCCAAAAAAACTGCATCAACTGAGTGCTGAATGTATTTATGAAGTACAGACGAGTGGGATCACCATCCTGAGGAATGACGTGAAAAGTTTTTTTGTTTGAGATTGTTTTAAGGAAAAAAAAAAATCGTATTAACCTTCTTTCCTTCTTTCTCTCCTTATTAAATATAGAAGAAAAAATAATGTATCTGTGAATCCTGACTGTGTAGGACCTGCTCATCATGAAAACAGAGTTATGGCCAGTTCTTACTGTTTTATATTTTTTAACTAAGCAGAATTCTTGTCCTGTTTTCACTCGCTCACTAGGAAGTTGTACCAAACCACCCACACTGCTGTATGATGACTGATGAAATTAAGAATGCAGTCTGTTATGTAATCGGCCGTCTGATCAGCCACTTAGAGTCTGATGAGAAGCTACTTTAGCAGGTCAGTCAAGGTGGTGCTGTTGACTAAACGCACATCTCTTTTTCTCCCCACAAAAATGTGCAAATGTGGCCATTTTTGGCTTCAGTCATGTCTGAATATAATATGTATTTGTTTTTCACACATGGATTACTATGGTTATCGTTGTCTGAATTCAGAGAGCTGTCTCCTGCCACCGTCTTTACTTTAAGGAGGTAAATTTCGGGATGCTTTCTGTGAGTCATGAGAGTTGAAAGAAACTGTTTTTTTTTTTTGTTTCTGTTCTTTTTTGTTTTGTTTTGTTTTAGTAAATCTTTCCCTGTTGTGTTTGCATCCATTTTGTGTTGTAATGTCTGAATATTTAACTGTATTACATCTTAACATAGTATAGTTAAAGAGGCTATTTGGTAGAACTAATTCAGGGAAAAAAAAGGTGTCATCCCAAATAATCCACTGTCACTGTTTTCAATAAAATAACCACAAATTCACCACAGATTGTTTTCATTATTCCTCACTTCCTGGTCCAACATCTTGCGGCGATCTTCTTTCCCTCGTTATTTGTCACTGCTGATCATTCTGATTTTGCAGCGCTGTGCAATCTTTGAACCGTCCACACAGTAGCTGGCATGAGCGCACACACAATAAAACCTGAGATAAGGATCGTTCCAAGCTTTCCAGTAAATGTTGATAAGGGTCCAGTGAAACTCGTCTATGAAAATGAAGTAAACAGAAGATATTGGATATATTATGAGCTATCCACATGGTAAAAAAAACAAACATATAAAGACGTTATTTAAGCAAACCAGATTTAACTGTGAACTTCAGATGTATTTAAATCACAAAAGATCTACAAGTGACACCGAGCCAGATGGATTCAGCCGGGCACTGCTGCTTTAATAGTTTACATAATTCTTATTACAGTATATAGAAGGACTATTTAACTGCTTTTTAAACAGATAGAAGGGGAAACTATTTAAGGAAACTTTAAACACTTAAACTAAATTACTAAATACACAAAAATATATTTTGTTTTTTTTTGTAAAATTCAAACATTGCTCTGCGTCGTATTTTAGTCATCAGACACATTTACAGTTTTAAAAAATCCTTTGATAAACAAAATTGTAAATGTAATTGCCATGTTATTTTTTTAAAGGTAGCAGAATCAAAATTACTTTATCAAAAAAATCTGTTTTGGATTGCAGCTCTTAGCAGTTGTGTGACAAGTCTTGGTCATTTTAGTGAGCCATTAGTGCGCTCCTCTGAAGTGAAGCCACACAACTTCTCAAAACAGAAGAACTTGACAAAGCGGCTTCAGTCTGCATTTGGCTTGGAGGCATTTAAGTGTTTTTATTCATGTTCAACCTTTGCAATAACAATTACTGTAACTGTACAGGTGTGCTTTCACCCCGCCAGACTGAAGATTAAAGACATTTCTATACAAATGACTTTGAGGCAAGAGGGAAAACAACACTGAGCAAGAAACACTTTAAAAACAACACTTTTATTAAAACGTTGCCCATTTCTGGTTACTGGGATGTACAGTAGGACTTCACAGATTCTGATTCTCGGCTGATTTAACAGTGAAATGTGCACAAGTGTGAAGGACAATCTGCTGCGCTGCTGTTCCGCCTTTATCCGTGTTCAATAAATCAGTTAATTTATTTATGTTAAATAAATCAGCTTATTTATGTACGTTAAATAAATCAATTAGTTCATTTGTGTTGAATAAATAAGGCTGAGAGAAGGCGTCTCAGAGTTCACACGACCATAATATACAAGAAACCTCGAACGGCAATGATGGTTTTCAGACACGTATCAAAACACACGTGGGTCAGACTGATGCAAAATGACACACATATAAATATAAAATCAAAATAATTTACACTACTTACATAATGCACAAGTAAACACTGCATCCCCCTCATACCACAGACAGACACGCTCGAATCAACTCAAATAAAAAAAAAAGAGAGAGCTTCATTCTTAATTTGTAGATATTTCGCAGTTAATCCAATTGTGGTAGATATAAAAAAAAAAATATTAAAGGCTTTATAGCAGTATTTAATTCACAGCTCAAACAAACAAAAAAAGCGAGTCACATCCAGCAGGTGCAGAGACCAACACAGCTTGACGCGGTCTCCAAACTTCACACGGAGCTGTCCGGGCTCCTTCACAGACAAACTTCGGACCAGAGGCCGCACTCCTCAGGTCTTCTTCAGGGGAAAACACGATGGAGGAGGGGGGAAAAAAAAAAAAAGCCAAGAAAGCTTCTTCTAATCCGTCAGCAGCGCATCTCTTGTCCCTGCAGCAGCACGCAGCTGAACAGCTTCTGGAACGCCGACCTGAAGCCGGGCGGGCTGGAACAGGGTCTGCGGGGGGGCAGAGAGCGGAGCGTGAGTGATCAAGATAAAACCACATCTGCAGATTCATCTGACGGAAATATGATGACAAACATTCAATATATAATTCAAAAATAAATAATAATAATAAAATAAAAAAGACAGAGGATGTTTTCAAAGGATATACTCACAGCGTTGAATTAATGAGCTGTTTCTCTGGATATTTCAAATCCTCCAGCGACCCGTCGCTCCTCTTCTGCAGCTCCTCCTCTGCGATCTGGTCCCAGATGTCCGTGTTGACCCACAGGGCCCCGGGCAGGGTGAGGCTGGCCCGGGTGCAGGTGATCCAGCGGCACAGGGGGCAGGAGACGCTGCAGATGACACCTTCCATCTTGCACATTCTCTCCAGGCAGGGCGCGCAGAAGGTGTGGTTGCAGTGGAGGACCCGCGGGATCCGGTCGCTGCGCGAGTACTCCTGGCAGCAGATCACGCACTCGAGCGCTTCGTTAATCATCATGGTGACTGGAGTGGTACAGGGTGTATCCTTCCACTAAAGAACCTTGAGGTTAAAAAAAAAAGCAAAAATCAGTGAAGAACAAGAACATGAAAATATTGAATAAAAGAAAAGTCTATGGAATCATCCGAGAGAATCCAGCAGCCCTCTGAGAGGAATACTTACAGTCTGTGCTGAAAGATTCCTCTACTGTTGAAGAACAGCTTGTAGTGAGACTTCTGTTGCTCTGACACTTGTGTGTTTCTGCCGCTCTTTTAACATTCGCAGGCGTGACGGATCTTGTCACGTGTGGATTCCTGCACTTCCAGAGAAGTGCTGCCTACAGGTAAACAATGTTCTGTGGAATTCCACTGGGACAATAAGTTGGGCGCAGACTACAGCGCAGTACCGGCTTTATAGTCTAATAAATGACTATAGCTTATATAAAGCACTTTTCAATTTGATAAAATGAAGGTTTTATTTGGATAAAGATAAAACTCTGTCCCACAAACAAGTCATTCAATGTGTGAGGGCATTTTAAGGTGTGATTTGTCACGGAGCAAATGAAAAAGGTTTTCTAAAATGTCCTGCCAAGCAGGGTAATTTATTTGCATTTACTATGAAAACATACAATGTCACACAAGATTAACTGAAGCATGGAAATGTGGGCATTTGCTGTATCATCACACAAACCCACTCCCATCACCAGCAGTTCGTCTTTTTTTTTTCTTTTTTAAAAGATGGTGCCAAGAAAAGAGAACGATAGAAAGGCGAATCTTCTGCATTCAGACCAGTTTTCTGTTGAAACATTAGATACACAGTAGAACCATCTTTACTAAATGCAATGCACAACAGTAAAATTATCAGCAATTATGTGAGCCTGGGCCACGGCCTGTCTGCGCGTTTGTCTGCCCTGCTTAGCAAACGCCAGATGCTTCTTATGAACACCGACGAGACGAGCCGAGGCCGTTTCTATAAATAAAGAGCACGAAACACAAAGAAAAAAAAAAAAATGATCAAAAAGAAAATATACAGAAACAAAATGTCGGTTGTCTTCTCGTGTCTCCTTACTTGGGCCTACACAGAGTGGTGCTATATTGGTCAGCTAAGCCGATTTGATAAAAAGGTACAGGTCTCTATTTACTTCTGTGCAGACACTGGGTTCACGGCTTGACTCATGGGTTGACAGGAAAGAACATCCGGACTGTGTATCTGAAGCGCTATCACATACATGCCAAATTGGGGTTTTTATGATTTTCCCTCTCGATATAAACACACTCACTGTACTCTGTTGTAGAAAGACTACTTTCTTCACCCTTTGCCCAGCCTGGGGTGCAATCAGGCGAAGAAAATAAACCCTACCGTTGAGATAAGGAGGTGCTGACGAATGAATAAGATTCTACTTGACTTCCCTCTTTGTTCGTACTGTTTTTTTTAAGAGAGTTTCACTTTGTTTGTTTTTTCCTTTATAGGTGTGACATTTTTCCACACTAGCTGTTCACAGATCACGAACTGGGACATTTGAGCCTTCCTGCCGACCCTCCCCCTGTTGCAAAACTTGATCCACAAATCAAGAACCCATTTATGCAATTAAAAAATATATATATTTAGAGCACATTTAGAACACCTCAGATGCATCACTAGGAAAGCTACTGAACCCGTGATAAAGAGACAATGAAGGCAGAAAAACCGGTTCTTAATCGCTGCTGAATGTTAATGAAACCTGATGCCTTGATCCTTTGAAAAAAATAAGAGTGCCAATAACTAAGTCGACCTGCTTCAAATGCACAACATTACTTAGGAGAGCAGCACAGCTGGTCTGTGTAGCGCTCCTATTTGTCTCTTAATGTTAAAAACATTTGCATTACGTCACACCCTGAGGAGTCTTTTTGATCTGATGATGGAAACACTGCAGAGGGGAATATTTTCGTACAGGCGATGAGCCGGCGCACACAACAAGCCTTTATCAGTTATGTTCGCGATGGCGCCCATTAAAGCATATCTGTGTTGCTGTGACCAGCCTCCGGCATGGTGCAGCAAAACGTCACCTGCGCCACCCTACCTTCTCTCTCTTCCACAACCCATGAGCCAAGCTTGGTCCTACTGCCGACATTAACCACTGAAGCACAAAGTGGATCACAACCGTTTTAATGAGCCCCTCCAATCCCCCGGCCCTGCTGCCACTCCCGCCCACTCCCCCACCTCCTCTTCCCCCTCCTCTCAATCCTTCCTGGGTGGGTCGGCTTTGAGTTTCCATCTTCCAAAGTCCATGGTGGTGGTGGTTGTGGTGGTGGTGGTTGTGGAGGGGTTTAACCCAGGACTGAACATCCCTCCCCCACGTAGTGTGTTTGTAGAATGTGGAGTCCACTAGCTGGCTCGCCTGCAGGGGGGAGCATCGCCCAGCTACACCGGCTCCTCTCACTCCTGGGCTATGCTCCTCAGCACGTATTTGACCGTGTAGGCAAACGCCGCGAAGCCTACGATCACAAACAGGTTGGCTAGAGCCCCGCCTAGAAGTCCATGGTTGCGGTTGGCCTGCTGTAGGCCGGGGGCGGGGTTGGCGGCTCCGAGTGGGACGGGACCTCCGTTGAGGGCTGGGAGGCCGTAGTGGGCGTGCTGAGGGTCACCGTCGGGCACCACGTCGGGTAAGGGGAGGGGCTGGGTGCGGGCGCTTAACTCCTCCTGGGCCTTCTGTTTCTGCTTCATCTCCTGATGGAGGGGAGGAGAGAAATGAGAGAACGTTACGTAAAAGAAAAACACTGAAAAGAGGAAAAAAAGAGAAGAACTCAGAGGTCGGCTCATACGTACATCGACAACATCAGGAAACAGCTCACAGAACACTTTATCCTTGAGGTTGAAGGCCAGGCTTTGGGCTGACAGCTGTCTTTTCTGGAAGATAAATAAAATGAGCATCAAACATCGGAGGCACCACAGGTCGTTTGGCACCTTGTTCTGCATTCATGGTCGTTTGTTTGGACTCACTGTGTAGTCGGAGGTCTCGATGCTGCCGAGGGTGGGGCCTTTCTCCACCATGAAGCTGAGCAGACCTGTGAGGATGGTGGAGACGGACCACGCAGGGTTCCACGTGTCTGGATGGAAGTCTGTGATGGACAAACATAACCTGTGGAGGAAACGCGCACAGTTACAGTAAAGAAGCTTAGTGGTTCTGAAGGTCTTTAAATCCTGAATTATCATTCACCTAAAAAATGAGACACTCCATTCTCACCTTGTATTACACTTAAATCTCCCATTTGGTGTTATCATATAGATACTGGGTGGCTTAAAAGGAAATTCCCGAGGAAATATAAGTTTTCCATGATAATATCCTCCTAGACAAGAAAGATGATGAAGAAAGACGTTATGACCTCACATGAATAGGGATATAAAAAGACTGACTGTAAAAAGAAAACATGACTCTGCTACAAAGCGCTTGCTCGGATATGACACGTTTGTTTGTGGCAGAGATCAGCATGAATCAACTTGTTAGATATTTATAGAAGATACTGGAGCCTTGGTTAGTTAACTGGCTGCAGGTTTACCTTCATAAGGAGTTTTTTCAGGACCTCTCACTACGTAGTGCCTAGAGGAGACAGACAGATTACTGTGAGTGACAGAAAGAAACATGACAGACAAAGGCTTAAATCTCTCGTGCTAGCAATGACCTACAATCAAACACTGCGGAGTGTGTTACTGTAGAGGCAAGTCACGGAAGTGCAACTTTCAAAGGCCCTTGATATGTTTTCAGATCATGGGAAGTGTATCTGCATAGAAAGAGATTGCAGATACTTTCTGCTCTAGCCTCTTAAAGAAACAGAGGTCAGCAAAGACATCACATGTTGGACAACAGCACAATATCACCTAAATGCCGCAAAATCCAATAATTCAGTTGGGATGTTTTTTAAAGGTTGGACCTCGGGCCTTAATTTCAGCTGTTGTGTGAACTACCACTGTTTGCTTAATTTTTTCCACTAAATTGGATTTGTACCAAACGTCCAAGAAACTCTCACAGTAACTTGCATGTATTTCAGTAAATTGGTCAGAAAGTTGAACATTAATCTAAATAACACTAAATATTTATTTTCACCCAAATGATGGATGTTTAATTATTCAGAATGTATATCTCCACCAGTTTTTACTAGTGCGAACAATTTTTAATAGTGTGTAGTAATATTACAGTTCTATAACATGGATGTTATTTGGCCCCGCTTAAAAAAATTGAGTGATGCGTTATATTTCTCTATTACTTAAAATACCTGATTTTTAGTACATTTCACTGGCTGTTTTATAGGTTTAAAACAAGGTTTCTCTGTCTTTGTTTTATACACTTTGAGACTGTATTTCAACACATTCAGCAAATTTGCAAGTTACAGCGTGTTATGCTTGACCCATTACCTACTAGATGACGCTATCCTGTTAACTGTTTCAAAATCTTGACAGAGTATTAATCATACTTCCTCTCATGGAAACATGTATTTCACAATTTCGAACTTCTCTCCCCATAATAACTTTTTATTGTCATCAGCTCTATCACAAGAAATCCTCCTATTATCCAAATACATTAATACTGAATGTAATATACAGTATATCTTAAAACATTTACAGAAATCTGTACACAGGCAGTGAATAAAGAAAATTACAAATGTCTTTCTTTTTTCTCAATTCTGGTAAGGCCATTACACTAACTTCAAAACATCCATTCACAATACAAGGAGCGAAAATACCTGAAAATGACACTTAATCCAAAGAAATGCTGAACTATGGATTTAGAATAAGACGCCTGAGATGTAATATTAATTTAAATATCACAACAGATACTAGGTCACGTTTTCAGCCCTGAAAAACAAATGCCACGAGTTAGGTGTTATCACGTGTAGATTGTAAACGCTGGCATTTTAAACTGATGAAGTTATAAATTATGATGGTGATGAGTGATGATGTGTGAAATAAAAGCCGTTTCACAGGAATTGAAAAACAAAGAAAACCTGGAAGAGATTCAAATAATGAATGATAGCAGCAACAAATGAGAACTGAAGCAGGCAAACATTGATCAAAGGTTTTCCCTGGAATCTTGAAATATGGCTGCCAATAAACTGATTCAATGTTTGACTTTGCCTTACCTATATGACTTTGCCTTGCAGGATTGTATCAAAAACAGGTTTTTATAAACCAACCAACTTCCTCTGTACTGCTGGGTCACCTGTGAATTTTTCCCGAGGAGGATCAATAGAGGAACATCTTAGAGGTATCTGGTCTTTCAGTTTTGGTTTTATTCATTCAAACTGTCAGCAGTTTTATCTTTGAAGTACTACCAGAGAAATACTCTGTATACACAACTGGGAGTGTGCTCTGTCAATGACGCGTCACTATTTTTGGTATGTCACCGTTCTATGCTGTTGGTACAGCTCACAGTCTCACACAGGCACATATTTAAACCTGAGTAGATGAAACCAAAACCTGTGTTTACTTGGGTAAAGCTGCATTTTAATCAGGAACCTAAAGTAGGTCAGTATCAAGTATTTTACCAAAAATTAAACACATCAGATCAAAGTCGGAGAGGACTAATGTTATTTCTTGTGACCGATTAACTAAAATAAGGTAATTAAATAAATATTTAAATTACAGTGTTTTTTGCATTGTAAACTGTTCATTTCTCAGACTTTTCATAACTTAGACTTAGCCTTTCTTATAACTTAGAAATTTGTTTTTTTAAAGAATTTTACAACTTTTCCTCTAGAAACATAAAATAAATGTAACAAATATAGAGCCCTGATAAGCCAGATATTGCCCTGGTTATCCTTTCCAGATGGAGACCTTACCATTCTAGGATGTTGGAGGGGAGAGGTTCTGCACAGATGTAAGGCACAGGGTCTTTCTTTATCCTGAGGTAATCCTGCTTAAGTCGCTGTGTGGCTGTGGTTGGAGCTCTCTTATTCCCGTTGTTGTTCATCTGAGGATTTAGAGGAGATGCAAAAGGGACAAAATGAATTTATCTTGACATGATTTGCACTTACTGATACACAGCGGGAACAATATTACAATATATTTACTTGCAGTACCAGGTCAAAGTGGGCCTTTTGACATTTGTCTTTTCTTTTTGTGCATGGCTGTTCTGTATTTGACTGATGGCATAGTATTCACGATGCTGCAAGTGTCTTAAACAGGCTCAGATTTTATGAACACTGCCTAATGTAATTTATCAATAAAATTCATGTAAACTCTACAGAAGAACAAAGTCACAGAATAACAACAGCACACAGTATGACTGATTTTTTGAAAAATGATCCTTTGATTTTAGAGATAATTTATTTTACAGTTACAGAGACATCATGATGTATGAACAGCCCCATCTTGATAGTAACAAGGATTTACCTAGATTGTCCTGATAATCCATTTATGATTCAATTCTGAAGACTGGTCCCTTTAGTAGCAAGATTTCCTTTTTATTTCAATGCTAGACTTCAACAAATTACTGATCAATTAATAGTTTAGTCTGCAAACGGCTAATTAACAGTTGCAAACTGTTGCTCAGAGTCTGATGGAAAATCAAATGTCACAAACACAGCCGATTAACAATGACTCAAAACAAAGACA
This sequence comes from Diplodus sargus, assembly GCA_903131615.1. Taxonomy (NCBI): domain Eukaryota; kingdom Metazoa; phylum Chordata; class Actinopteri; order Spariformes; family Sparidae; genus Diplodus; species Diplodus sargus. Next base: position 2,937,628 of record CAEMYA010002158.1, read on the forward strand.
AGCAGCAAAATCTCAAATAATCAGTAATTCAGACATTTGTAGAATTTGAAGAATTAGGTGACAATTACTATAAATAGACCACTGATGGCAAATTTAAACGACAGCGATATTTTCCGTACACTAGACAAGTCGAAACAAAGCAAAGTTATTTCTAGAGCATAATTAAAAATAATAAATGTTGACTAAGGTGCTTTACAAGGAGATTGCATCAAACACAGGGACATTATAGGAGCGTGTTCACTGTTTTTAGGCCGATTATCTGCAAATGTGTCAAATAAATACAAGTAGTAAGGAGCCCCAAATTAATGTGTATTTGTGCTGTGCAAATACACTTGTCCTGCATAGTCAAATACAAAAGTACATTATCTCAAAACATGTTTTAAAAACAAACACATATTTAAAACATAGTGGAGATCAAGTATTGACTCCTGGGACTGTAATTTGCTACATACATTATGTGATTTAAATTCACTTTCAACCTGTGCTCATTGAAAACAATGAAACTTCAATTTCAGCTAGCTGAACCGCTGCCTCCTGACATAATGTCATGTGGCTGACAGCTGACAATAAAATGCTAATGAGCTGTACGTGAACTGTAGCAGCTAACGCTTGTGTTGCAGTGGTGTCAGTGTCACTTCCTTATAAATAACAGGCCAATTGGCATTAATGCAACGTCTGGTTGCGGTGGCTAATCCGCTACTTTGTAAACTACGTTACTGTTAAATATGTGGCTAACTGAACTCATCGATTAGTTAGCTCGATATCCGACAGTTACCCAACTTCCGCCTGTAAACAAACAGTGCCGACCAACTTCATGCGACATATTTACATTAAATGTGACCGGAGACTTTACTATTTATTAAATCGTATCAATACTGTCCACCCACACAGGCTAACTTGGACGGCGATGTAGATAACGCTAGCAGGTACAGTTCATGAGTAGTCCTGTCGTTGTGTACTGTGTTAGCCACCAACTGCTAACGTAAGCTAACGTAGGCCACAGCAATGTTTAGCTACCTAGCGTTAGCACGGACAGTTCTGTTACTAACGAGGGCTCACAGCCACATCTCCCGCTTTTACCAACTGGGGAGAGTATAGTACAGACATACCTCTCCAGAGACCCCAGTGGAAATAGGTATTCGTGGCTGGACACGAAATACGGCTGTTTTTTTTCTGTTGCCAAACCCCAAACCGATAAGACGATGACACCGACGTAGCTTTAGCTATCGCCAACAGGAGGAACGCAAACGCTTCCGGTTTTCTTCTTCATTTGTTTTTAGCGGTTGGAAAATGACATAGAAAACGCACTACTGACTCCAGCCTGACTGGAATATTACACCTGCTAACAATCTTTGAAAAACAGTCCAAAAATGTTAAATAAATACTGTCAACTTAGAATGAAATTCTTTGTAATGATAATATACTTACTTTTATAGTCTATTAATCACCAAGGCACATTACAAAGTCATCTGTGACTGTGACTATTCTGATGACCTTTTTCTGTAACTTCACAGCCACCACATTGGAGGTCTTCTTGCGAATGCTTAGTGCTGTTGAGTAAAGTTTCTTTTTGCCATTAGTCACAGTTTGAAATAGAACATATATTGGAAAATACACAAAACACACACTACGGCTTTTATGTCAGGTTTATTTAATTTAATCCATTTTATTTCTGCCACCAGTGCCATTACAGTTTTTTTTTAAAAAATTCATAAGAGATTGACAAAGTAAAATGATACAAAACATTAAAGAGGCACTTTACCGATAAACATCAAGTTAAGTTAACTCATCATAGAGAGTACAATGAAGCTTTTGGAAACATTTGCATGTTTCATGTCGCTCTGGAGGAAGCTTTCTCATGGCTAAATTCCCCAGATGATGTCATCAGGGCCTTGGAGAGGCACTGAACGTGAAAAACAAGGACATTTGTCTCACAGGGAGGATCTAACAAAATATGCTATTGTGTGACATCATAGCGAGTCAGTGTTTTGGGAGCTTGAGCCATGCTTCAGTAAAAGACTATTTAATATATCTCATGATTCCGCCAACTGTATTTAAGTACAAGCCTAAATTGGAGTGCCTCTTCACAATCAACTTTGGTACTTGTGCAGATCTTCTGACAATGCCACAACTCAGCTGCTGATACATTGTCATTACAAAAGCTGGTTTCATGTCATGTGAAAAAAAACACACCTGTGCAAAGGAACAGTTTCCACTATTTAACATTTTGACACAACCAAGGTATTTTATCTTTGCCTTGTCCAACCATATTAACAAGAGCAATTGAGAACAATTAAAACAATTTTATGAAATAAAAAGGCAGCAGCGCTCATCAAAATGTCCATTTTAATTGCATGCAGTTGCCTCCATGTTGATCCTGAAGTGACTGAAGAGTTTTCAGAAGAGGTTGTGGTCAGTGGTCACTCTGGCTTCTTGCAGTGGCTGAACTGTATGCTCCTTCTCCTCAACTTCTCGGGCTGGAGAGACGCGATGAGAGAAAACTCGCGAAAGACGTCAGCACAGGAGATATCACCTGTAACAGGGGATACTGAGGTCAGGCGGAGAGGGGGGATGTCCCACTACAAGGCACCATGGAGGATGCAGTGACCAATCTGCTGGTTTTTGCTCACTTTTAACACGACTGAGTGATAGACCAAACCTTTTTAATGACATGGCACAAAGGCAATAACCCAGCAAATACTGCAACCTCCAATAACCCACATTTCACCTTTAAGGAAGAAAGACAGTGCAGATAAACCTCGGCATGAAAGAGTAAAGCCCCCAAAGCATCGGGATATAGTGAAGCGGCTCAGTCTAGCTCAGTGGTATATAAAGAATTTTTACACACTGTATCCTCTGCAATAGTTGGCCCTGGGATAACCTTAACCTTTGTTCACCCAGGGTTAACCTAAGCCCCACTTCTCTCAGCCTGAGGAAAAATGTCTGTTGGAACAATGATGACATGTGGCTACTCTTTTCACATTGACTACAGCTAGTCAGACTACAGACCAAGGCTAAAATTGTAGTAGTCCACTTTGACAGGATTGTGCCAGTGTAGACGTTTTCTAAGCACCAGACGTTTTCTAGTCTGGTGCTTAGAAGGTTCTATGAATGATTTTAACCCTGGGCAAAGTGCAGTGTCAAAAGCCATGATGCCTATTCATTTAGGCCACAATACGGGAATTTTTCTTATATTTATTATTTTAGCATAGTTTCTAAAATCACTGTTCTGTAAGTGGTTAGTGTGCGGAACAGAAAGTTAGAAACTTGCAGGGAAAGAGTGGTGAGCATCCTGTCTATTTCATCCTGGGATCCATTTTCCTTTCTACCACATACCATGTGATGACAGGCTACCTGGATTAAAGAGCTTGTTATTCTTACTCAGATTTCACAAGTGTGTTGTATGTACTTACCCATTGTATGTGACCTCGTACCTACTATACGGACGCTGCATTAAAGCTGGGTCTGCAGACATCTTCGGAGGACACAATACTCTCTTCCCGAGTACGTCTGATTGCCTCATTTCTTCCCAGGTGAAAAGAAAGACTCCCAACTTTAATGGAGGACCAAATATTTTCCCCAAGTATGTGTGTGTGTGTGTGCAAGAGAAAAGGCCCCAAAGCAAGACACCTTAAAGATCACAACCACCAGAGCAGAGGGAATCACAGTATCACACTGATTTCCTATAAGACGGCCCAGGATGCTTCACTCACTCTATCCCGACCATCCTTTGGTCTAACTCTCCTGCTGCCCGTGGCAACCCCTGTGGTAACAGAAGCAATGATATGTCAGTCATGGTTTATTTCCTCAAGTGGACATATGTTGTTTGCCTTAAAGGTCCCATATAAAGTTAACTAAACATTTAATAAAATTGTTGTTAATGTCTAAAAACACATTACTGTCTGCAGCAGACATTCTGCAGCACCTCAATTCACTCTGTCCAAACACTCTGTTTCAGGTCCCCTCTCTTGAAAGCCCCCCTCCTGAAAAGCCTGCTCTGATTGGTCATCTCTCACAGGCCTGAGCAGGCATCGATGTTTCAGCATCAGCTCTGTGCAGAGGGTGGTGACTGTGTAGTTATGCCATCAGAACCTTACAGAAGTCCTTGCTGCTTATTTAAAAGTTTCTGAATGCAGTCCGTGAGCATTTCTACGGTTTCAGTACTTTCACATTATTTATGTAGCACTTATGCCTGATTTCAAATCAAAAGAGACAAGGAAATCTCACTTTTTGTCATATGGGACCTTTAAGTATAAAGCGAGGAATTAGACATTTCTGGCATGTGAGAACATTTTAAGTGGTGGTGTAACAATGCATGTGAGATCACATAACTGTTTTACAAACTGGAAACACTGAATTATTCAAGGCACAGCATTGCTGATGCAGGCTAGAAACTAAGGCGCTATTTGAAACACATGAAGTCCCAAAGACTGAAGTTATCTTTAAAGGTCCAGTGTTTTGGATTTAGTGGCTTCTATCCATGTGTTGTTGTAGACTGCAACCAACTGAACACCCCTCGTCTCACCCTTCCCTACAGTGGCTACAATAAACATGGCAGTAATACATGGTAGAGTCTGTGAAATAGGTCAACCCCGCAGGGGCCAAGAGCGCTGGGCTTTGAAGCCAACTTTGAACTTCATGTGCCACTGAGTTACTTTCATAAGAATGAAGGGGCCCGTGCCTCCAACGCTGTATCCAGCTCTCATGATGCATCCATGGGAAGAGGGCCTGCTCCATCTTTAGATAGGAGATGCTAGTTCTAAGGTAACAAAACAATAACGGTTCTAATTTTCAGGTGATCAGACACTAATAATAATAATAATGACATATCATTATGCATATTGTATTCCAGTTTTGTTCCTAAATCCTACACACTGGACCTTTTGAATGGTGAGTTGAAGTTGACCTGTAAGTGTGCACCTCCTTTAAACTTGTAATCATGAAGGACCCATTTCAACTGCTTTGAATAAGCCAAGTGCTACCCAAAAGTTTGTTACAGAACAAAAGACACACCAGACCGGATTGTAAAAAAAATAGCATTCTCCCAACATCTGACAATGTTTCAACACAGCTACATTTCTTCAAATTAGCGTTGTATCAGTTGATCACAGAGCAATGCCATTCTGTAAATCATTTCAAATATATTGCTGCGATGTTGAGAGAATGTTATGCACCAGAGTTGAGACAGGAAACAGAAATGAGAGCAACAAGCAAGAAGCAGGGTTAGTTCATCAATATTTTCTCAGTTTTATTGTATGCATTTTGTTTTCTTTTTTTCCCCTCAGTGCTTCTAAAGACAAGGAAGAAAGTATTCCAAAGATATCCAAATGTCAGTGAACAGAAGAACGCCTCTGAGTAGCGCAGAGCTGTATTACAGCTGCGCCTGACAGGTTGTGTGTTTTTTTGTTTTTTTTTGGAAGAGAATTAAAAAGACAAACATAAAACAGATCAGACAGTCAGGATCCGTGATTGAATGCTGAGAGGCAGGCAGTTGGCGTCGAGTTAAAATACACAAGTGTACTATTTACAGCATGTTTGCTTTGAACAGCACCTTTAACCACTCCTATGTCAATACACACAATGGACACAACATTTAATAACTTCCGCTAGGGCAAAGGCCCCTAACAGTTTGGTCACAGTAGCATCACATCACCCCCTAGACTGGTTCTACTTGCAGTACATTGAACTATTGCAGAATATCACCTGCCATATCAAAAATCTCTCAGCTCTGTCACACATTTCTGTAACCTCTTTTGAACATGTGAGTACACCAACAGTGTTTCTACCACTCTGTCACTTCACAAAGCATGGTAAGACTATGCTGTATCTACTCTGAACAGTTTAAGTAAAAGAAAATTAAAAAAGAAAGAAAAAAAACGATGATATCGTACAACATTGTCAGACACTTTCCCTTTAAAAAGTCTTTGGCAGAGGAAAATAAACCACAACATTAAAAAAATAATAATAATAAAACTACTGTTTGTAAGCTTTTATGGAAACCAAAAATAGACAGGAATGAGAAAGTCACCACAGATTTGGTCCGTGCATGAGTGATTGGCACAGAGGTGCAAAACGTAAGAAACACCAGAGGGGTCATCATGGTGGTACATGCTTATTCCACAGGACTGCACTGCACGATGTGATCAAACCATAGAAAGATATTTATCATGCTCAGAATGCAAACGATGTTGAACCTCCCATAAAATAACTCTGGCAAAGCATGCAGAGAATACTGCCAGCATTGACCAGTGAGGGAAGCAAGATATAAACGTCCTTTGACCCCAACAATTGTGTTAACCGTTCATAAGAAATGTGCTCCTTTATCTCACCACAGGTAACATGGATGAGTATTTACAACAAAATGGAGGTGCCATGAGTCACGGTTGTTCAGTATTGAACAGTGGAATTATTCAAGGATGAGATCCAGTTTCATCGCTACACAGCAAGACTCGCTGTTCCTGTTTGTCCTGGCTTCAGCTTCAAAACTTGACAAGTTGTCATTAAAAAAAAACTGAATGACTGCAACTGATTGAGTAATGATACACTAAAAAATTCCATTGTAAAATCTCTTTCTGTGTGATGTGATTTAACACTAATAATCTGACGAAAGCAATGTAAGGCCATTACAAAGAGAAGATGAAAGCAAAACGACTTTTATGAGCGCCATTACATGATGTAAAATGAAGTTAACTGCTATAAATTCCATGTGATGCTTTCAGATTAAAATGACAATCATTAATAAAAAATGCAGAAGTAAACTGCATCTTAGAATGCATTGCACTGGTCCTCTGGGGAGATAAATAAAATAGACAATAGACAGATGGACGATAACTAGACGAGAACAATGTAAAAACTAACTGAATGAAAATAAAATTATAATACTGTAGATGGGAAAAGTGCACAGTTTCTTTTTTTTCTTTTTCCTTTACATAATATCATATGATTTAACTCTGTCTCTCAGTATTCTTTGACACATGCACTCATTTACTCACTCACGCACTCATCATGTCACAAAGTATCTTACAAAGCAGGCGAGGGCCTCTTCTCCACGAGCCCTTCAGCATTTTTGTCACAGTTTTACATTAAATTTCCCTTCCTGACTCCTCTTTATACACGGTAAACACCCCTGCCTACCTCTACTGCAGCTCGTCAAGTTACTCTTTTTTTCTTTTAGTAAAGGAACGAATACCATTTTTTTTTCACCTCATGCCACAGCACACAGTTTAAAGATTACCCATATAGCTTCTAAATACGTATATTTACATCTCCGTTTGAGAAGAGATGGGTAAGTTGGATGTCACACAGATGGTCTGGGTAGATAGAAAGTGTAGGGGGTTAAAATGCAGCGAGATTCTTCAGAGGTAAGAGCTGTTAGGCACACCCTCGCACAAGAGGTTACAGCCGGTTATGACAAGTTAGATAATAACCCCGTTAGCAAAAAGCAGATGTCATTTTACTGTGTGTGTCATGTAGCCAGCGTAGCATGGGTGGTGCCGAGCAATGGCAAGCAGAAACATAGTGGTGATGCAGAAAAAAATAGAGTGTCAGTAGAGTTAAAAAGGTCCATCAGGGGTCTCAACGCCGCCCTATACATGAGCAAGTGGCACGCTCCTCTCTCCTCAGACAACCCCAGGAAGTTGCCCGTAAGCGTCGATCTAACAAGTAACAGACCCGACATCAGCGTCTAGGGGCAACTTCGTCAAACAATAATTCCCAGTCAGGAGGAATATATATTTGTTGTATATATGTATAAAGATA
>CAEMYA010002158.1:2956567-2986139 GCA_903131615.1 Diplodus sargus
TGGCTGCTGCTTGGTTCAATAGTGTGTTATGCAGATTTGTTTGGACCACAATGATACCATTAATGAATTATTTCATAAATGCTTTACACATTCCTCAAGCATAGTCCACCAGAGCCACCACAGTCACGTGCACACCAGAGCCAATCACTGCAGAGCTCAAGCCATGACATACCTTTAGAAACAATAAATAAATAATGTCCGCCACGCTTTTTCGTGAACATTGCCGCCACGTTTGCTTTGTGTCTGGTGCAGAAGAAACGGTAAAAAAGGGCTTTTGTCACGAAAATGTTCAAGCAGCAAGTTTGGTTGTAGAGGAACAGGAAGTTGTGGGAGGGACTTCGGCGGATGATTGACAGTCAACGACGGTCGGCGTACAGACAGCGATATTGAGAATTGAGAGATTTGTGACATTGAGCGTGTTTGGAGAGCATAGTTAGTGTGTTATGTAGTGTTTGGTTTAGTGTGTAGTGGAGTCGTTTTTTTGTTTAATGAGTCAAAACAGAAGAAGCTGAATTTGGAGCAGGCAGTGCAGCTCTTCATTCAGCTGGAAGGAGCTCAGGCAGACCTGAGCATTGCCTGCATTTAAATGTAAATAGTTACACAGAACTTTGTAAATTTGTATGTATGCACTTATTCAGCAAACCATAATTTATATTTGCATTATAAGTAATAAAAAATGGTTTGTTAAACATATTTGTGGTTTTCACAGTAAAAAAATCTAACTTTTTCTACTCGGATTTTATGTTTTTTTGTGATTTTAGGTCTATTGTGTTAGTACAATATGTCAAAATGAAAAAATAACTGTACAGTCACACATGTGAGGTTGTGCTGAAAATAATCACACCAAGTAAATAGTTTTAAGGTGAAATATAATGGCAAAATCAAAAATAGTCACAACGGCCAATTATTCTCTGGAATATCGGATTTCACAACAAACCTAAATATCCCTGACTTTCCACCTTCAAACACAGCCTCATTTGGCCATCCGTGAAAATGCTTCTTAACCTCCCACTTTTCCATAGGAATACATATTTCCTACAGGCAATGCACTAGTGTACTTAAACTGTTGAAGGTACAGACGTCTCCTGCAGCTGTTTTGTTATTAGGTATTACATCATCAGATGATTATTCATGTGTGCAAAAGCAACATGTAACCGTGTAGTTGGTTGAGGTGGAACAAATTTCTTCATAAAATTGACTGATTGTTTGGTTTGTGCCTGCATTGCACTACTGTTTGTGAACCTATGTCAGAGATGTTTATTCACAAATATGGAAATCTTTGAATAGATCTGTTTTTAGCTGAGACGTTATAGATTTGCATATAACTCCGATTGCTACGTGTGGGTGAACCACATACCAGACGCTTCCCTTCAATCACGTGACCCAACACAGCAATGGCACAAATGCATTGCCTGTCAAATGACTTGAATGACATACATCATACTTTAAGGTTGGCACGTTGCTGAATCTGTCTGGAGAACCGGTTTGAAATGTGCCATTCTGCTGCTCTTCTGATTTGCATTTTGGACTTCTTCCAGACAGAAACGTGCTGGGAGAATGAACAGATCAAGCAAAAATGTTCTTCGCAACAATTATATAATGTTTCCACTCCCCCTCACTGCAGTTTCCTTACAGCAGTTTTTCTTTTACATCTTTGCTGCTCTCTGTTTATGTCGCTCGGACTCAAAAAGCTGCACAGCCAAATGTTGTAACAATAGAGGAGGAGAGCGCCGAGGCAACAATCCCCGAGGGAGCCACAATGAAGTCCTGCACACATGAAAGACTGCTGTGAGAGAAAAGAGAGAGGAGAACGAGGGGGAGGGGGGCGAAGAGAGGTAAAGAACAACAACAACAACAACAACAACAACAACAACAACAACAAAGAGAAGTAGAAGAGAAGTGACAGATCATGAAAGCACAGAGAAGGGATGACTAAAATAACTGCTCGCTGCTGATAAGATCAGTGTTTTGGCTTCACATGCATGAGAATGTCACGCAGGTCAAGTTAAGACCTTTTTTTTACCGGCACTGATCATTTTCTTTTATTACTTTTACCGCTAATTACCCGTCTTTATAACATTATTGAGTTTATCATGCACCTCTTCATTTCCCTGTTATCCATCTTGCCCCACTGAAAAATAACTCGCCCTAAGTTACATCCAATTTAGCCCCAACTACATTCATAATGAAGCTCTCTTATTCTCCTCTGAGTCTGACTGCTGCACTTACTTAATGGCCTATTAATAAAGGATGTATACCATCTATAATTCACAAACTCTCTCTCCGTCTTGTGGCTTCATCTTCCTGCACCACTGCATTTGAATACGGCGGGGGCAGTATTTTTATTTATTTTTATTTTTTTACAAAATCTGAAAATGAATCATGGATTCCTGCATTGTCCGCCTTCTTTCAGTAAGATAGAGGGAGATGGAAGACTATCTTCCCATCTGACCGAAGGCAGCAGTCCAGCGCAGTATCTGATTGTTTTTGTGTGTCCAGCGTTGAGTCAATGTAGTGCGTAATATGAAATAATAAAGACTATGTTAGACTTAAATTTAAACCCGTGACATTATAAAGACACAGTGAAAGAAGCTCAAGTTATTTCTAAATAAAAATATGACTTAATTCAAGTAACAAACGACGATTAATCAAAATCTCCATTCTGCTCAGGTCATTTTGAGAAAATCACAAATATGAAACTGAGCAGGCATAATAAAGGTAACAAAAGGTCTGCATTTCTATCTGTCCCTTCCCAGTTGTCCGTTTCTGTCAACCAACTACTGCCATCGTAACACCATCTGTTGACTCTGGTTGAGCTGGCAGCAGACAGAGGATGAAATGGGCTGAGGCTGGCGTCACACACAGTCAGATCTCTCCGGCCTCTGGTGATGCAGCTGACCTCCCCAGCAATGTGAATATGAGATCTGGACCAACAGCAGAGGACAATAGAACCAGCTGTGCTCAGGAAATCTTACTGCCGCACACTTATTTCACTGGGTTAAAAGATTAATTCCTTTCTGAAACTGGCTGAAACAAGGACTGTCAAGTCTAAAAGCTGTTGGAGGCTTCATGGTTACTTCTCAATATTTTCACTCATAAGGGTACAAATTCCAACTGAATACCTGATAGTTACTCAGCCCGTTTCTTACTGTGTACTGCCCTGTACTAGCTTTGTCAGGACTTCATCAGGAGAAAAGAGACGAGCATCATAATGCACTGTATGTGGCACAATGTAAAACATACACCAGGCATGCAAGAGTGAGACATATTGATCAATTCTGGAATATAACCCTGCAGATAAACAGACAGAAAGAGGAAGACAGACTTTTCACCCACTGCAAACAAACAGCCCAGTCGCCAGGATAACATGTCGGCAGCTAACTATTCTGCAAACCACGGATATTTACAAATTCGTACGGGTCAAAGGATTTGTATCCCATTGACATTTCTACAAAACGTGTCACATTATATGTTTATTACCTGACTTTCATGTCGGGAGGAGGAGCAGGGGAAAGACGGTGGAGAGGAATTACAGGCGACAGAGTTCGACTGCAGTTCAGGTCTGTGTTACAACATTCGTAAGTATGACACCCCTGGATATCCTTAAGGATACTGGACAATTTCCAGCTGTACTTTTCACTCCAAAAAACAGATATTTTGAACGGGAATTCGGGACATCTGCAGCTAGGTTTGTGGCGACAAGCCTGAACCTGACCAAATCCTAAGCACAGCGTTGTGACAAGAGGAAAAATTGAAAACTGAACCTAAAGAAAAGTAAAGCTGCCACCTAAAGTAAGGCAAAGTTATCATGTATCTGTGGTTTTTTTTGCTTTCATTAATATGCCAGCATTTATTCTGGTGATCGGCTTTAATTTAAAATACTACCGATTTATTAGTTGGCTGATTATTGCCTGATACTGGCATATCACAGATCACTATCATGTTGTCTGGTATGCAACGATACAGAAACTTCTCCAGAGATCATAATGATGAAAAAGATGTTCTGGTTATTCTTTTTTATTATTAAATTTGAAGTGAAGTTTCTTGTTTCAGTGCATTGATGTACTTTTAAACAATAAAGTTTATTACTTAAAATTACTTAAAATGCAAATTATCATGTCTTTATTACATATAGAAAAGCTAAAATGGAGTCAACTTCGGTGAGAAAAAAGAACACCATAATAATGGAAAAGCACAAAACAAGACATCAAAGTGAGGAAACTATTTTAAGCTCCTACTTTGACAACTCTATCTCCTTAACTGGCTTGCTGACATGCTGACAAATCCTTTGGGTGACATTTTCAGATGAAACACACCGGAGCAGCAGCACATAACAGGAGGATGCTTGGGAGAGCTGTTCTCTTCAAAGGGAGGTGTGTGCCTGCATTAATGAGAAACCAGGCATATGGCTGCCTCCATGCATGGGTGCATGTGAAGGACAGAGAAATAAAGGAACAGCAGAGAGATCTAGGACAAGAGACAACATCAGTGAGGCAAAAATAACCTCAGGGTTTGCACGACGAAAGTCCCTAAAATGCGCGTCACATGTCAAAAGAATCTAAACTTCTCCACCTACACACAGTGGAAGAAATTCAGTGGAAGACGAACAATACCACTGAACAGCATTAGCGAACAATGTTTTGACTGCTGTATCCTGTGTGACTCCAGACAAACGCATTCCTCCCACATTCATTCTTCAAAAGATGGAGGGATCGGACTGCACAGACACACACAAACACACACACAGCCTGTTGATTCGTACAACAGGAGCCAGCATGTGACGACCATAAAACTGCTCCCCACACATCAATCACTCATCGGCTCTAAACAACTTCCACACACACACATCTGCCGGTCCACATTTTATGAGCTACCATTACGAGTGCAAGTTGAAGTTGGGACCTGGATGTAAACACATGAGCCTTTAGACCAGGAAATGTGTTTATGTGCAGAGCGATAAATCTCAGATGGGGTTTAAGCATTAAGCCGGGCTACGTGGAAAAAGATTTGTTTGTTTATAGATGCCGTGATCAAGGTTTACAATTGAGCTCGTCGAATTTCAAGGACAGAATCTGAAAATCTAACCCTCTTAAAAGAAATCCAAAACACGTTGCAGCACTCCTCCCCTCGTTTCAAACCTCTGAAACTGTTAGTTTGGGACTGTCGTAAAAGTTTTGCCCTGCAGTACAGGCGGTGTAATTACTTCACACGGGAGAAAGCTGGACAAGGGGGAAGCTAGCCGAGGGAGAGATCCAACTAAAGCTGGTTAACTAAAGCTGTCAGAGAAAGTAGTTCAAAATAGTTTGTATGAAAATTACCAACTGACCACATGATGTTCATGTGATACAAAATTATAAATAAATACAAAATGACACTCAATTAAGTTTACTTCCCACTTGTTCACAGGTGATACATAAACCCCCCAAAATAAAATACCACACTATTCATGGGGAAGTACAAGTAATGTCAGCTTTGGCCAGACTAGAGTCCATTTGTAATAAATAGCTATTTTTAAGACTAATTGATACCTAATATATGGTATATTCAAGTTGTTTGCAGTTATGAGCAGTTCACCTGGCAAAAGACAGATTTTGAAAGGAATAAATGCAGAAGACAAACTTTCTTAGGGACAAATGTTGTCTTAACGTTTCACAAACCGATGACTGCCTGCACACATTTGCAATGTGTTTATCAAAATTGCAAAAATGCAAAAAATAGAATCACTTCAATGTAAAATAAAACACTTATGAGTAGTTTCTAGATTTTCAGTGAATTCTCCAGTATTTCTTCGCCTAGTTCCACTGTATTTTGATCCAGTTGTGCCGCAAAAGTCCCTGGAAGTGATTGACTTAGATAAGCGCTGCACGTAGGGTGGCAGAGGAGGAGCAGTTCACCTGGCAATAGACACCTCTTTTACTATATTTATCATTCTGGAGTAAATACTGATTACTCAGTGGGGCTTTAGAAAAATTAAACAAATAATACATAGATTGGTTCCCTATAAACATTGCTTTCCCTGGGCTATTCAGTCTGCATCCGGGCCGGGTTTTTTTAATTTTTTCAAAAGTTAGAGGTCAGAATTACAGGACAAAGGAAGTGATTCTTCTGCTGTGAAACAAAAACAGGAAGAAGCATTGCAAAATGTACATAAACTACTAATTAAATTATATGTAGTTCACTACTACCCAACACTGAGTCATGGCAGCTTGCGGATAAATTCAAGGGGCTTGGATAGAAATGAAGAAAAATGTAAACTCACCTGCATCAGAGTCTGGGAGAAGAACATTGTCAGGTGAGGAGCAGATGAGGAGAGAGAGAGAGAGAGAAAGATACAAGTGTTAATACAAGGTCAGCACTGATTGAATTTCACTGCATGAAGCCAAATATGTTAATGAGAGACAACACGTCCAAGAGGGTCCAGAAGGTCTTTTCACAACGATGTTTAATAGCTTTGTCTCATTAGAAATCCCTTTGACTCTCTAGCGAGGGCACATTAGATATGAGGTGCGTGCAGCTTAAGTATCAAACTATCGTATCAATAATAAAATCAAGTGGCATCAGTCAGTCAGAGCGAGGCAGTCAGATCAAAGAGGAAGGGGTTGCTGAAAGGCCATTAGGTTGGACATGGAGCTGCGTGCTGCGTCTGGCAGGACGCCTGCACTTGGCAACTAAATCAATCAGAGGGAAGGGCAGAAGTCGTTCTGGCATCTCTTCAGGTAACAGATGGATGAGTTCTGTGCATCTGTGTGTGAGCGTGACTGTTGAGCAGGGTGAGGGTTTGATAGAATTGTTTTGATTTAGCTGAGTGACCCATAAAATAAATACATCAAACTGTCTACGAGGGCACTGCTTTTCTACTTTAAACTTCTGCGCCTGAAAAATAAAAACTGCACACTACACTTCATAAACTCTCTATTTCAGATTTTTGTTTTTTTGTTTTTTTGTGTGTGCTAATGTGAATTTACTAGGGCCGGGACTCGATTAAAAAAATTAATCGAATTAATCAGAGGCTTTGTAATGAATTAATCGAAATTAATCGCATTTTAATCGTATATAAATATTTGACCTGAGAACAGTGAGAAGCAATTTTTTAAGCAACAAAACATTGTTTTTCTTTTTTTTCAAGACCAACAGACCAGTGCAATTTTTACCATAAAGAGTAGCAATAGCATATTTAGGAATACATTTCAGAGATTCAGGTAGCCTATAGGTAGGTAGACCTTCTGTAAACTATAACACTTTGTTTTTTATGTAAAACACAATACTCCCACGCTAACGCTAGCTGTTATATGCTTAGCATTTAGGCTTGATATGCTGCGGTGATACGCAAAATCCTTCTTGCATAATTTGCACACAACCGTGCTCTTGTCTACGCTGCCATCCGTCCGCTTTTTAAAACAAAATTTCCCATCCACGGGGCCAACCAAAGCGGTCTCATCTGCTTCTTCGTTCATTGGTGTTGTCTGAAGTCATGAATGCTATGCATGAACGTTAGTTGGTGTTCCAGTATAATCGGTACCCCTGAAACTCATCCAGTGAGTAAGTAAGAGCAAAAATTAGTACGATTAAAATGCGTTAATTTTTTTAACACGTTAATTTTTGTGTAATTAATTAATCGTAATTAACGTGTTAAAGTCCCGGCACTAGAATTTACAAAACAAACGAACAGACGGAAGCTCAAGTCACGAAATGGACGATGTAAAAATAATCCCAAGCTTCTGTGGAAAGCCTTTCTTTTGAGAGTATTTTGATGATAACTTAAGATATGTTTTTGTGATGCAAGATCATTTTTTAGATTCCAGGAAGACAGACCGAGATAAACACATGTTCTGACCCCAGTCTTTTAGTGAGCGTGTTCCACTGAATTATGAGGAACCTGTCACGCTAAGTGAGAGGGAGAGATGTTGCTGTGGCTTTGGTGTCGGTACAAAAATCTAGCTCAGTGGCATTTCAGGAAATCGTTCTGACAGAGCTTTGAAAACAAAAATGTTTGATTAAAAGCAAGCGTACGACTGTGGCCTCGGTCTTGAAAGGCTCTACGCCCGATTTTGAAAGGAATAAATGCAGAAGACAAACTGTCTTAGTGACAAACGTCGTCTTAATGTTTCACAAACTGATGACTGCCTGCACACATTTGTAATGTGTTTATCAAAATTGCAAAAATGCAAAACATTTTATCACTCCAATGTAAAATAAAAGTGAATTCTTCAGTATTTCTTTGCCTAGTTCCACTGTATTTTGATCCGGTTCTGCCGCAAAAGTCCCTGGAAGTGATTCACTTAGATAAGCGCTGCACGTAGGGTGGCAGAGGAGGAAAGAGAAGGAGGAGAGATGTGGAGTGTGCTGGCAGTGAGGGAGTGAAGTTCAGAGTTGTGCTGCTGTCTCACCCTCTGCTGGATGAGGGCGTGTTTGTGCTCCAGCTCCCTCTTCTCCATGGCCGAGTCGATGACCAGCTGATCCAGCTGCACAGAGCAAAGAGACGGGAGAGGTGATGAGACGTGTGAATGAAGACTATGAAACACACTGACGCACTGACAGAGAGACGCAAGAACTAATGTTTTATGCTGATATGAGCTGTTTGGCAGCCCAGTATATCATCTTACAAACGATTTTACTGGAGTCGAGACATGACAAAAATAAATCTGCTGTATGTCTGTTTGCAAAAGACGTATATGTCTCCTGTACCAGGAAATAGTACACAGACTGAAGATTTCTCTGCAGAAGCGATATCAAGGTTAACGCTAACATGTATACTATGGATACTTGGCATCAAACTATAGTTTGGATGATTAGGACAACTCTAACAAATCACAGCATATCACAATTTCCCAAATATTTGACAATCTAACTGAAAAAGGAACTGCGAAAGAAAATTGATCGCCAGTTTATTATGAAAATGTTCAATCAAAGAATCAAATGATTCACAACTCCCTGTAGCTTTAATGGATGGGTGAAGGAAGAAGAGTGTTGCATATCTGTATCCCCAGATAAAACTCCTCCCTCTGCCTGTATTTTGGTATAATTTTGCTGTGTTTGTGACGTCTCTCAGCGTCAGCGATTTTGCAGAAAGATAGTTCTCAAATACCGCTGCTCTGGGTTGGCTTGCTGACAATTTACAGCCTGATACGCTGCGATCGGCTATCTCTCTCTAGAATCACCTCACCTTTAAATGGTGCGTTCACAAACAGCAGCTGCATCGTCCTGCAACATGTGCCTTTAACCTTTTGTTGTTGTTGTTGTTAACTGTTTAAATCTCCAACAACCATCGACAAGCCTCCAATACTTGGTTAAAGTCAATGAAGGCGACAGTGGAATGTTGTTTAAAGAAGGATGCTGAGCAAGATGCAGTAACAAAAGAAGTGTGAATGCGTATTTTCTCTATTTGCGTGTGACTTTTGTTTGCTAGTTTCATGTCACCTGCGCAGCCAGCTTTTTCATGTAGGGATCGATCTCATCCAGGATGTGAAAGCCCTGCTGGAACAGTGTGTACTGGGCACGCATGAAGGACAGCATCTGCAGGAGACACAGGGACGGTTGAGCTACATCACAGGGACTCTACATATACATGGCAGACACAGACATAAATAAAGAACACCATAATATTGTTGTTCAAGGATCTGGGCTACTCACTGCATCCAGGATTTCAAACTTCTTCTTGGCCTGAAGCACATTAATCTGCCAAAATAAAGAGGAAGAGCAAAATGTAGATTTAAGGCTGCATGTTTGAGATGTGTTTCCTTTTCTGCATCTGTTGCAGCCGTTGGGTGTCAGCGCCACCTACTGGACGATACTGGTAACACAATCTGAGGTTTGTGTGTTTCACCTGCAGTACGTAGTCGAGGGCCAGGTGCCTGAAGGCTTTGCGGCTGAGGATGAGCGCCTGCGTTGCCTCTTCGGCCTCGTGCACCTTGTTCCTTGGCGCCTGGGCGTTCTTCACCTGGGCCAGCTCCATGTCCTCGCGCACTCGGTCGAACTGCTTCTTGGTGTCCTTGAATTTACGCACGTCCCTGAGGGAAAGATCACAAGAGCATGTAGGTTTTTTTGTTCAAATGCATGATTTATCCTATTACTGGTTACTTTCTGCATGCAACCTATAATAACCAGAGAAAAAATGTGAAAATGGGAAGATAACATACCAGCATTTACATTTACATTTTAGACATATATGTCTCACAGCATTGATATAGTGGTTTAATATATTGCTTAAGTCCACTTTGACACATCAGTCGTCTCTAGTGTGGATCAAAAAAGTCACATATAACCCTTAAATGTCACCTTAAACATGCAATACATCTTTCTTTGTAGCAGCAGGAGAGATATACATTCAATCATGTTTATATACTCACTCTTTAATAAAGGTGTGCAGCTGCTGCTTGATGGACCTCTGCGCCTGGTCAAACAGAATCTGCGCACAGAGAAGGTGACCGAGGTCAAAAACACGAGGATTCAATATCATAAGTGCACACAAAGTATATTAAAGAAATAACTGTGATTAAATCTACAACGCTGTAGTTGCTACATCTCAACACAAGATGGCAGTATGACCCCTCCCATCATACAACTATAACAGATAATGTCACAGGCAGAGAGGGGGAAGGAAAAAACGATGAGGACATGCACACATGTACACTCACTCAGCTGCTGCCTCAACACATTTTTAGCCTTGCAGGATCCCAGATTTCTCTTCGTGTTAACTGTGGGATTCCTCCTCCTCCTCATCATCATCTCACACACTCCTGTCATTCAGCTGTCCTCCACATCCCTCACTATGTTTTTTTCCCTCCATTTTTTGTGCACGGCTCACTCCATCTAGATGAGCGTTTCTCGTCCATTTCTGTATTTCTGACCGCACTCCAAATTAAAATGAGTACAGAGTGGCTGCTGTTAAACAGAACGTCCATCTTTATTAGGGAAGTATGTACGTCTCGTTGATTTATCCACGCGTATGGAAAACAGAAGACCTAAGTGAATGCGTCAATGCCCGCAAGAAACACACACACACCCGCACTTGGATTAGATTGTGATTGTTTCACCACAAACACACACAAACAATGTATACAGCAATCACTGTTGACAGCCTGTGGATTAAACTTCCTATAGCAATCCCAAGTTAATAAACATACACACTGAGGATTACAGGCTTAGTCTGTGTGTGTTCATCCACAAGATGTGTTGATCTGATGACTTCACAGATTTGTTTTCTCGGGTTTCTTGCTTTAGTTGATGCTTTACACAGATGAAGTCTGCACTCACTCTGGGAGAATAAATGACCTGCTACTCTCGCAGTGTTCATAAATGGCTTTTTAAATGGCTGCAAAAGTGTGGCGGAGCTCCAAGAGGTCAGACACTTCCCTCCTTTTTACATCTGTGCACTGGCAGTCCCTTTCTACAAATCTATTCTTTGCTGTGACATATATTTCACATTGAAGGAGGCAAAAGTTACAATATATTCATACACTTTAGGGATGGACCATATGGATTTTTATTAAGCCGCTATATATATTTATATATATACACATGTATATACTCCTATATTATCAATATCTATATAAAATATAAATCCTAAACTAGCATGACTAAAGTTCTTCTCAACATAACATAAGTTTAGCTGGCTAGCTAAATAATGGACATTTCTTTATGTACAATCCATAACATACGAATAACAAAGTTTAGAAATTAAAGATTAATAAAAATGTATTTGGTTTAGATTAAGCAGTACTTTCAAGAAATTGTCACTGTTTTTTAAAAACATTTTTTTTTTGTCTATGTTTAATTATTTTGGGACACTCCCTGCTCTTTAACGCGCTGCTCGCTGATTGTACTTGATATAACTACTCAACATGTGTCAGGAGACTGTTAGTCACACTGTATGCTGCACAAAGTGAAGGTTTGGTACTTTCCAGGGGTGGTATCAATATGTCTGCCAGTTGCACAGGAAACAATTAAATCCCAGAAAGAAAAGTTTAAATCAGTTCCATCAGATAGACTTTGACCCACATGTAACTAATCCAAATGTTCCACCCAAACCTGTTCTGGATTATGGGGCCCCAGGTATGACCCAACACAACCTACAACATGTCTACACTCAGATAGCCCGCACTCTTTTCAGCCCAAAGATCATACGTAGCTTCAGTGTACCTTGAGTCACCTCTCCTGTATCTGTTCTGCGTGAGAGAGACAAACCAATATGTGAATTTGGCAGGACTAAAACCACCAAAGCACAGAAAGTTAATTGAGCATATTATAATGTGCACAAACCTGTTAAAACCCACAGTGGTATCACTCTCAATCTGCTTACATGAGGAGTAGGAATCCTGTATATTTAAAAGTACACACATTTGCTCCTCAAGCGATTTACCCTGAGATTCATTTTCCTGTTTGAATGGCTTCTTTTGTGTCTGCCGAGAGCTGACAATGTGCAGGAAAAGGCATCACCGGGGTGGTGGAACAAAGACTGATTTGCGTTCACTCCCCTCCCTCCATCCCTTCATTCATACTGTGTGCCAGACAAGCTATTAGTGTAATTCCTGTGTGTTAGGGTGGAGGAGTGGGCTGGCTGCGGTGAAGGGTAAGTAGGAGGACAAGGAGGATGGGTGGCTGAGCACAGGAAAACAGGTGGTGACAAAAGAATAAACGACAATACAAAATTGTTAACAGTGGTGGGTTATGCGAGAAATGCTTGAAGCCCGCGCAACTAAAATCTTGCAAACGTGTCGATGCAAAGAGAGACATAGAGGAAAAGAGAGGAGAAGATTCCCCTGGATGGACATCACGCAGCCGATGGATGCTATCTAGTGCACAGGCTTTTGATTTGATTTAAAAAGGGATTTAAGGTTAAACAGGCTTGACCTTGCTGGAGTGAAACAGAGTCAGTGAAGGAATGATAAAAATAAAATATATGGGGAAAAGAACAGATTAGTGAGGAACAAGGGAGGATCAAGTTTGTAAACAACCACGAAGACGCTCTGTGATCATATCGCTCAAACCACTTGTCGAGACACATTTGAGCACATGTGTTTTGTAGTCTAAATGTTAATGTGACCTGATGGGTACACGACAAGGACGTCATCAGTGCAGGGCGCCACGGTTGTTACAGTGATAGAACCCAAACCTACGTCCTCTGTGAAAAAAGAAGAAGAGGAAGCCCTGACGACAGGCAGAATGGATTACCCACTGCATGATTTCCATTTGCTTCACTGTAAGGCAAATGAAATACCTTGGCTCTCTTTCCTGCCACTGTAAGCTGCAGACGTTTGTGAAGAGACTTCCACTTTCAGCTGAGTCCCCCAAAAATCGCACAAATTTGTGAAAGTTGTTGAGAGAGGAGAACCTTCTTTGTCACACAGCTACAGCGAATTCTAAATCTTTCATTCCTTCTTGTAAATTCGGCATTAAAAGCAATACATGAAATTGCTTCTTTTCCGTCTAAGAAGTGTTGGTTTGTTATGGTCTCCATGTGTGAAGAGTGTGCCTGACATCCCAACATTTAGCAGCTGTTTTAACCTGAAGTTCTCAATAGATTTCACAATTTACATTAAATTCATGAAATAAGACGGCATTTTATTAATGGCAAAAATTGTTGGTTTTTTTTCTACAAATACATTAAACAGTGACTAATAAAGACTGTCACCGGTGGAGAAACTCGCCAGACTCCATTAAAAAACAGATACATTTTGTGAGTTACTGAGTTCAGAGGAGCTTTATGAACCTTCTTGTAAATTCAGTATATGTTATACACAAAATTATTTCACCATCATGACAGTTTTTCCCAATAATATACCTTTATATTTGCGGAAATTAGATCACAAGTGGACACTTGAAACGAAAGTAAAGATGGGTTGAAATGCCAGGTGTGAACTTTGGGAGTTAGAGATGTCAACTTGTGATTGGATCACTCAGGACGGATGTTAATGCAAAGTATAAACATACTCTGGGAGCTTCTGACGAGGTCAAACCACAATATAGATGTGAAAAGGGGAAGATAATAGATGCTGATACGCGTATTTCAAACACGCACAGAGGGAAGAAGTACAGCACCAACAAACAATAAGGTCCTAACCAGCATATCTGGTCCCATATAATCGCATTTGTCACGAGACCAGTGATGCTCTGCAACTAAAAATCATGTAAGAGTGTAATTTACTTAATTCCATTCTGCTTGTTTCTTCCTCCCCTTCTTTTCCTCCTGCAGCCCTCTCTTTTCTCCAGCTCACTTTCCTTCTCTGGCTCATGTTTCGCTGTGACTAATTTCAACTTTGTGTTTGACAATTTTATTCACACAGTCATGCACAGACATGGATGAGTGAACACCTCAAAA
This sequence comes from Diplodus sargus, assembly GCA_903131615.1. Classification (NCBI taxonomy): domain Eukaryota; kingdom Metazoa; phylum Chordata; class Actinopteri; order Spariformes; family Sparidae; genus Diplodus; species Diplodus sargus. The sequence continues at coordinate 2,970,885 of CAEMYA010002158.1, forward strand.
CCACAAATGCTTACATATTAACACGTCATACGTGTAATACAGTACGGTGAAAAACACTCCAAAATGTCATCATGTATCTCTTAATCTAGATTGTCTTCAGGCTTTTCCAGAAACTTCGGCAGATTCCCAGAAAAAGAGAAATTAATCACACTTAGTCATGAGGAGAGAGTCATATGAAGACAATCTACGTGTACGTGTTTGTTTGTGTGTGTTTGTGTCTGATATGTGTGTGAATGTTTCTGAATTGTAGCTGCTGTACACATCTGGCGAAGCATGTGGTTTGAATCAGACACATGCATGTGGACCTGCCTGTGTGGACACATTTCAGCGTCGCAGTGAGGTCACAGTCAAATTGTGTGTAAGAGTGTGCGTGTGTGTGTGTGTGTGTGTGTGCGAGTTGCGCAACACTGGACCCAGGAGGAACTGGATGTCTGAAAGACGTTAACATGCCAAGAGGACCTAGGCGTGTCGGAACAACACTCTGCCTCGACCCCTCGCCTGTTTCCAAAGCTGATGTGTGTCTCACCATGTGGTAGTTGACGATCTCCTGGAGGCTTTCTCCACACTTCTCAAGGCATTCCTGCAATGTTGACAACACACACACACGTAATGTAAGCACACAAGTTTCCATACAAATATGAACTTTTTCACATGATAAACAATAGGAACATGTTTCCAAACTGTCCTCGTGCATACTGTCGTGTCCAGAGAACTTAATCAGGATTTGTTCTTATAAAATAAGCTAAGACAATTATGTCTACACTGTTTCACCCCAAAGCTACCAGCGCGACACCCGTACCGACAGGAAATGTAGTCCAAATGTTTTCCTAAGAGAAAACCATAAAGCAGGTTTCAGATCTCTCTGCTTCCAGCCATGTAAACTATCAGGCATAAACATCTCCTGTCTGCATGTGGCCACATCTGTCATGTTTGAAAACAGCTGGATGACTGGGTGTCTGGACAACACTGTTTATACTGCCCTGCTGTTATTATTCATGTGGGGAATCACAGGAATGTCCCCGCAAAGATAGATGAGCAGTCATTTGTTGAGAAGTTAACCGGAGCGAAGGATATACAGCTCTGAGGTCAGTTTCAAACTCCCGCTCACCGATATCATCTCCTCTTTCTTGCATTGCTGGGACAGGTCCTTGATGCCGTTGACAAAGAGCTTGTTGGCGCTGACGTAGGCCCGGCCGGCCTCGATCATCCCGCTGCACAGCTTCACCAGCTAGCAGGGGCAGAGAATAAAAATAATCACTTTAAATGCACAACAAAAACACCGTCTATTTAAAGAGTCACATGTTTCACACAGTGTGATGCTGGGATATTAATAGGTACAGTGGTGTCGTGAATCAAAAAGGAAAGCTTAAAATAATTGTTAGTCGCATTTAGAGTCCAGGAGGAAGCTCAAATTTAGAATAATCCTCATGTCTGTTTCTAGGACAGTGTTGGCATCACTGAAGCGAGTGCGGCTTTATAGGAGTGAACATTTAAGAAAGGCAAACGATTAAGATGATCGGGGGACATGGGTTTATAATCTCTGTCTTCCATCAATCTGACAGTAAGCCTACAGTCTAACTTTGACTTTATCCTTTACTCACTCACGACTCCCGACAGTAAAAAAAATCAACAACCTCTCAGTAGTTTTTTCAATGCTGAGCAGTAAATTGAGATTTAAAACACATATCAATAGTCACACCATCACTGATTGCTGCATAGTCGCATCATTGTCATTGGGTTTGTTATTTTCTGTTTTATTTTGTATTTATATTCTCACCAATCTTGTGACTTTCCACTTCCTGTCTTTGTCTTTTTCCTGCTAATTTTCTTTGTGCTTCCTTGGTTAATCATTCTTGTGTATTTACGCCTGTGTTTTCCCCTCATTCTTCGCTGGAATCAGATGCGTTTTTCGTCCGTTCCCTGCCTCCTGTATTCCTGTCATGTTTTACGTGTCCTCGTGTTATACCGCTCTGTACTTAGTTTTGCTTTTGCTCTTGGTACTTACTTCTGTTTTGTTGCCAGCCTTTTGGCCTGCCTTATGTCGCTTGTATTTTGTAATTTATAGTTTGGACTTTGGACATCAGCTTTTATTCAACCTCGACAATAACTGCGATGTTTGAAAAAAGTATTAAGCCTGTCATTGTTTCACTGTGTTTCTTGACTATACTGTATATTGGTGGCTCTCGATGTGGATGCCAAAGCATCCTGAGGTGCTTTAAGGATGAGCCAAAGATGTCTTTTGTATTAGAACAGAAGAAACAAGCAATAATACTGAAATTAATGTGTTTAACACCCTGTAATAATCAAGAATGTTCATATACAGGCTTTCAGATCCATCACAGACACTAAAACTGGGAAAAGACAACTTTTTCTCCTAGCGTATCCAAGTTGTACTATTGTTGGCGCCGCTTTCACAAATCAACTTGATCACTCTTCGTATTTCCCAGAGTTGCAACAACCAACAACACAGGGCAAAACATGAATTCATTAAGTCAAAAAATTAGACTACAAGCAGATGGAAATGGTGCCAGGCTGCCAGCCTGCCTTCATTTTCCCAAAAGATTTCGTTTCTGGTGGTAGACAAAATAATATAAAAAAAAGTGAGGTTTAAGCAAGGGAACCAATCCAAATGCCAGCGGTGTCATTATTCTATAGCAATTACATTGTGTGATCAACACTTACTTAATAATGATACGTTATAAGGCAAATAAATTGTCTATGCCTGCTTAAAGAAACCAGGAGAGCTTAATGAAAAACAGAATTCATTCATGGTGTCACACGTGCACGTTTCTGTGCACGTTTTGGTCCTTGAAAATCAAATGTATAAGCTGATATTTAGCAAACCTATTGTTTATCAGTTATTTTAAGGTCAGAATCATCGTCAAATCTGCACACGGACTGCACATAACCTGATGATAGCTTCGGATGAATAATGAAACAGTCACAAAAGTTATCACATGTCATCCTCAGGGGACCAAGAATGTCTGGACCAAATCAATGAGATTTTCCATGCGGGCAACAAGGATATAATCCCTGAATTTCAAGGCAATCCATTTAATGATTGTTGAGAAATGTTATTTAAAACCACAAATAGTGGCAGAGAATCCTGTGGGGGGCAGAATAGTAGTAATAGTTTAAATATTTTAGTCTGGACCAAACTGTTGACAAACCGACAGCTTTTTTTATAGTCATGACTCTGGGGATGCCACTAAGAATAAAGGCAGTCAGAAAAATGGCTAAAAGTAATATAGTGCACATATTGTGCAGTGGGTAGCAAACAGGGTGTGAGTCCAGCCGTATGGGAGAAGAGGCCTGATTGTAAACATGTTATATTACCAGGTGCAGACAGTTCGCAGCCATGGTATGTTCTCACCACATTAACTGACAACCGCCACACTTTCCCACTTCACGGGTTATATGATAAGCTACAGAGCGGCACACTGTCATTAGCGCTGCACTGACTCAGCTGGCAGTGTGTTCTACAGAGCGAGAACATGTGTGTGTGTGTTGGTGAGGGGCGGGACGCAAGAGGGTATGCAGTAGAGAGAGTTGAGTAAACCTTTAATTATCTCATTTGGTGCAGGAGTTCCCAAGGTTGTCGCTATGTGAGTGTGGTTAGCTAGGTGGCTGACAGTCAGACTTTGACTCTGCATGGTTCAGGGATGGGAACCGACGACTGCAGAGTCTATCACATGGTGAGTGTGTGAGCATTGCTGAGCAGGAGACATTGATTTGCAAAAATGAAGTGTGCACTGTATGTATAGATGTTATCTGATATGCATCATACAGTATACGCATTTATTGTCACATGTACATGACTGACACCATTATTGATCCTCGCAAAAGACGAGGCAGCATGATTCCTGCCCTGCTGCTGCTCCCAGGCTGGTCTGACAACATATCTGTCAACAAATTGGCCGATATGGGGGAAACTGATCTCATGGTGTGCTGTGCTGAGCCCCCAGGGTCTGAACACAGCCATTACAGGGATAGTATATGTGTCAGGAATTGTTGATAAATGGGCTGGAAGAACAACAGGGGGTCCACTTGGAGTCAAAATGCCACATCTGGTACCACATGACAGACCTCGCCCTGTTAATCGACTGTAACAGTTACAGTGTAATGCAGACGTCCTGCTGGTTAATGAGGTGTGGGGTGTGAATTTCTGTGGGGGCAATTTATGATCAGTAGTATAGTTGGACTAGGCAATATGGCCTTATTTCTTTTATTATTATTATTATTATTTTTTTTTTTTTTACAATATTTTAAGGCTATACTGTGATACACAATGTAACTCCATATTTTAGAATTTCCTCAAAATCTTTTCATAAAGACTAGTATGTGGATTAACAAGCATCAACAATCCCCCTAATAAGCTGCAAAGTCACGCCAGCCAGGATTGAGCGTATTACAATCTGCATCAGTGAATGTTTTCACAGCGGTCATGCAGGTCAGCATCACTGCGGGCAGGTTCAGCTGTCATCTATCTCATAAATGTCCTCCTTTAAGTGAGTGTCCTCCGGCAGCTTCTCAGCGAGGACCCCTGCTGAACAGAACAAATCACCCTGATGGAAACCTCTCTTCCCCCCGCAACCTCGTCATCTTACAATGGTGTTCAAAAGGAGCTCAAAGTTCAATGAGAGGGTCCCGACCTGTTGGCGGCAGAAATAATCTGTGCGTGTGCTTTTATGTGCGTCGGGATGAAGGAAAGGACATTTGTTTGAAATGTCAAAGTGTCGCCTGTTGGTTTGCTCTTATAAGAGACGGGAGTTGTAACAATGTGGAGCTGATGATCAAGCACAGACAGACTGTATTAACAAGAAAAGGAAATTAATATGTTTTATTATTTACTGGCTGCACGAGGTGGACTGTACACTTCTAAGTGAGCTCAACATATTATCGATGTGAAGAGGCAGACTGAATCAAACGAAGAAGAGAGAAGGTGCGGTCACCACTTAACAACATTAACTCTGTCTCATCCTCTAAAGTCTATTAGTTTATCTGTGAAGGCATCGTCTTAGCTCATAGACTCCCTGGAGACAGTTAGCCATCAATTCCTGTGGTCTTCCATCAGAGCCAGAGTTGTAAGTAATGAGATCTGACAATGATGCAACAGAGAAATTCAGTCCAATTGTCTAGTTTGCCATTAACTCTTATCACCTCCACCAAGCTGGTTATGTTTTCACTTGTATCTGTATGTCGATTGGTTGGATTGTCAGGAGGATTACAAAAAAAACCGACTGAACGTATTTCCACAAAATCTATACAGAGGATGGGTCTCGGCTCAGAACAGACCCTAATAATTTTTGGTGCAGATCCGGATAGAAGGACAGATCCAGGGTTTATTTTTATTTTCATCTCCCTTTCTTTAACATTGCCAGATTTTGTTGACATTTATGAAGGAATAATAATAATAATGCACGGCTCTTGATGAAGATCTGTGAGTGAGTACAATTTCCTGCAGTCTTCGATCTGAAAATAAACATGTAATATATGTATCAATAAAGGAGATTCTGATCTTTTTGGTCATCGTGGTCATTAAAAATCACCTGCAGAGAAACTGTGGATGTTCATGAACACTAATCACCAATTAAGAGCTGTTGCTGTGTTGCATGTAGCATTTTCTTTGAGCAAGCAGGTCAAACAAAGACATCACATGCTCAGATAACAGAGGACAGCTCCGTGATGCTGTCACACTGCAGAATGTAAAGCTGCCTCTGTGTCATTAATCGGTGTTTGCTGAGTGTGTGTGTGTGTGTGTGTACATGCTTGTGTCGTGTGTGTGTGTGTTGTCTAGCAGCTATTAAATATAATAAGTCATGTGTGCAGTGTTTCCTGGTTTAAATAGCCTTGACATTTAGATAAGAGAGTGAGGGACAGACGGAGGTGAAGAAGGATTTCTGATCATTTCCACAGTATCTAAGGAAAATGCTGTTTATAGACAAGTCTCCCTTTTAGTGTTTCAATAATGTGCATAATGTTTACATACTACACCACCCTGTGAGTGATTTTCATGATGGAGGAAGAAACATGCAAGGGTAACATACACACCCAGCATGCTAGTCGAACTTTAATGAGAATGAGAATCACAGAAAAATGATATTAACGTGGTTCATACCTTGTCGAGCTTCGCCTCAATCTCCACCACGTCCGTTTCCACATCATCAATTCCAGCCCTGTAGAGAAGATACAAAGTCACACAGTTAATCAGACAGCAACGCCCGACCCCTGTACAAACCAGAAAAACTGTCTTTCTGAGGGGAGGAACCACACATTAACCTGGAAATCGTTACAGACGCAGTCAGAACAACTCTCGGATTAGTGATAAACCTTAACATCATAGTGACTAATGCCGATGTCAGACGTCATAACATTCAAGTTTAAAATGTGTTTGTGACATCTTAAAAAGCCCGAAAATGACGCAGAGGGAACAAAAGGCTTGGAGAGATGAAGGCATGGTGTAAGGATGACAGGAAAGTCACCAAAGTGATGCAACAAGAAGTATACTGTTCTGTGTATTCAAACGCGAGACTCCCACCATCTTAGCATTTACATTATCTGTATTCCCCCCCCCCCCCCCCCCCCCCNNACACACACACACACACACACACACACACACACACACACACACACACACACACACACACACACACACACACACACACACACACACACACAGAAAATTAAGCAGCAATCAGGCGCCATGCATCACAGTCACACGGACTTGATCATTAATCCTGATGACTGGATCGACATAGGCATCACTCTGCAAGATTAGTGGCCACGGCTGAGCTGCAAAATCAATGAATGACATCATGCAGAGACATAGAACGGACACTTAAGTATCCATGAGGTGAGCCGTTGGAAGAGGGCGGCACAAAAGGTTTCATGAATCCGACATGAGCAGAAGAGAAAAGAATGAATAAAAATGCAATCCAGATTTAGGTGACATTTTAAATACACACTAAATATGAAGATAACTGGACTTGAGGGCCTCACTAGGGTAGTGGAGTGTGTGTGTTTGTGTGTGAGTCAGGTGGTTTGGATGGGCGGGAAACCTTTACCATCCTACCCCTAGAGGTCTTCTTCCATTAACGTGCATGCACGCACAAACTCATTCACATTTACAGGGTCAGTTGTTATGGCAACTCCTTGTATCTGGGCCACAGAGGCTGTACTTCAGGTCCCGCCAGGTCAAATTGTTTTTCTTATTCCTGTGACACACAAACCTACATCCAGCGAAAAAGGTCCAAAATTAATCCGGTGAGAGAAAAGCACAGAATTACTCATTAGGTAAATACACATGAACTCCTCGGGATCAGCTGGAGCTTATTGGAGACGATCGAGCTGCCAAGCATCGGCGTCACGCCCTGCATGTGCTGCAACATGTCGACCATAACCCAAAAAGCTCTGGGAGATGATGATCTCATCGGACAACTTCGACTCCACCCGCTTGTACAACGCTTTAGTGGAGGAGTTGGATGAAGAAAATAAAAAAAAACGCTCAAGCAACAACACCTGCTCGGCTAGTTTACTCTACAAAGGTCGTGACTCGGCCTGTTTCTGCTTCAGAGGGGACGTGCACGGCGAAGGAGCGGAGGGGGGCTGAGATGTCAGTATCTGCAGCTTTAGCACCTGCTCCAGAGAACAACATTCACAGAATTCCTTTCTGCTCCTGAGCTTTTCCACAATGCTCGGAGATGTTCAGCTCATTCTTCACTTGTGTCCGTCTTCTTCTTCTTCCCTCATCCAGAACACACACACACACACTGTTTATACAGACTGCACCACAACACGACACTGACACAGCAGGGAGACGTGTGTGTGTGTGGTCCGCACAGAGGGCTGATTTATATTGTTTCACAGAGCTGGAAAACAGAGCTGATGAGACCTTTCATTAAGCAGTCTGAGTAATTTGCTGCACTTGAGTATTGTTGTTGCAAAATGTCTGGCGTGCAGAGTAATCCATCAAACTGACTCACAGTTTCTCCTCTTTTGCCGCATGTTGATTAGAAATACAACACCGCACGAACGTGCTTCATGTTCTCTGTTATAGTAAGTCATCATGAAGGGAACACGTTCAATGTCAGACAGCGATCTAGAGGATAAGCTCATTACAAGTGTGCCGTGTCTCGGGCAGCTCACACTGCCAATAAACAGTTAGCGGTGCATAGACAACATTTAATACAGGAGCAGCCCATACACTATTGATCCAAGTTCTCAAGTTCATCACACAAGAAAGTAGGATAACTGTGGAGCTGGTGATTTGCAGGTCGAGTGCATGTAGTGTTGACATGCATGTTTTACCTGTTCTATCTTCCTACAACAGTGTTTCTCAATCTTCGCCCCGATGGCCTTCGGACCTGCGCGTTTTAAATGATTCCCTGATTCAAATGAACTGGTTGTTATCAGGCTTCAGCAGAGCAAAATGTGTGCGCAATGAAACAGCAGCGTCCAAAAAGCAAACGTACAAATCATAAGCAAAGCTTTTTGTTGCTGGGTTGCTTAAGGCTACATACATGTGCTCCTCTGATGGTCCGACTTCACAAGGCAGGAAGTCATTCTTCCGACTTTGTTGCTGGAAATTGGAATGTTTTTGCGGCTGGTGTTGGTGTTGTTCCTGGAAGATCATCATTAAAGCTGCTCCTGGATCATCACAGCAACTGAAGTGACAAACCCCACAATGGGAGCTGGTCATGATGGAGGGATTAAACAAGCACAGGTCTATCACCCAGGACATCTGGTAGTATTGTTGTTCTATGTCAGGTATTTTTTTCCTTCAGTAAATCAATTTTCTGTTTGTCTGTAGTTTGGTATAAACTATTGCTTAGATGTATCTTCTGGTCATAGAGCTCTTACATCACTAAAATGTGGTTGGTCAGTTGCAATAATGGTCCCGAAGCATCAATTATGATGTCGTAGGACATGACGTTGTAACACCAACACATTTGTGCGTGTATATCAAAGTGTGTCCGGAATTATGCGCAGCTTTGAAAATCAGCACACTAAGAAGGTTGTCACCTCGGGCAAGGTTAAATATCACAAACAACAACAGCAAAAACACTACGGAGGCAAAAGTGTGTGTTTGAGCACGTGTGTGAGCTTATATTGTTGTCCTCATTTGTCCCCGACAGTGAAGAGTATCAGCTATTAATGTGTTTCCTTAACTAAGTACACCAGAGAGTTATGGGATTATTAGATTATGGGTCAGGCTGCAAGACACGATTGTTGCTTGCAGATAGAAAGGCAGCGAGGAAGAAGATGATAAGCATGTGCTTTCAGATTTGGTCTCGATGACACTTGCTTCCTGTGTGTGTTTAGTGTGTGTGTGTGTGTGTGTTAGAAAAACTGGAGGAACACCCCGGAGCCGCTCCGCTCATGATGGTGACGGTGATGGAGCTCAGTCCGGAGGGGGGATGGGCTCATCCTCGCTGCCAGTTGTTGCATACTGTACGTGCTCTGACATCACCAGTAAGGGGGGGAAGGGGAACGTCACATGCACTTCTATCAGCTCCAACAACCATCCACATCAGAGTCTATTCTTGTTCCCCACGTTGCGTGTGTACTCGAGCATGAAGCTTGCGTGGCTATCCTCTCGCATCTCTTCACACGAGAGCCCAAACACACACACACGCACACACACGTCCAGCCCAGAGACATATCTGAGCCCCCCATGTCTTCCAGACTCGATGTGTCACATGGCATTACATCCACATCAGCATCACTCCAAGGACCAGAGGGACGACGGCAGAGGGACCAACAAGTCCTCTGATAACAGACGAGCCAGGACCAAATGGCTGAAATGGTCGCGTGCAACGAGACATTGGCAAAGACGTTCAGTGGAAATGACATGATACATGTCTGTTTGACATGACGCGCCTTGAGTAAAACAAACACTGGACTATGTCGAGTCAGATGAGAAACGTTAAAGAACACGTTAACATCATTATCTACTCGCCACCAAAGTCGGTCGAGCTTGTGAAAAAACTCAGGAGCTTCACAGCAGACCGATGTTGCAGCACTCCCCTGAACAACTGATTTAGATGGGGACTTGTTTTACAACATAAAAAACGGCAGAAAATTACATGAATGGCTCCATAGAGCTCCTAAATCTTCACTATAGCCACCAAGCTAAAAGCATTAGCGTACACCCCGGCTGAAGTGGGTCTATGAGCTCTACGTTGCGTTGAGGGTAAATAAATCATTTTTATATCAATTTGCGATCTCTGGGCTTTGACTGAACAATATCTGCTTCTTATGAAATGCAATCATCATCATGTAAGCATCACTGCAAAGTGTGTGCATGCACGTGCATCCACGCTCATCCTCCTCTGTCTGGCTTCCTAATCTGAGCCACTCACCTAAAATGCATCCATATGAGTGTATTTGTGTGGCAGATGTGCAATTTGTTTATTGTGCACAAGCATACTGTCCTTAACTATGAATTTATTGCAAAAAAACACTTTAATGTATCATCAACGGTTATTTCGTTAGGGTTATTCCTCCATCTTTTATTCTGCATTATCTGCGAGCTGACTCAGCAAGTCTGGCTGTGAGGGGCATTGACCTCATTTCCTACTAACATCAGGTGGATGGAAAGCAAATCCGCGGTCTACACACACCCACACACACATCCCCTCCCACACACACACACAAAACCACACACTCACAAAACTAATCGTAAATAAACAAATGAATGGGATGTCGGATATGACAGACTGAGCGCACATACACATACACATGCACACACCCAGAGAGACAGAGAAACTGAAATAAACAAATGAATCAGATGGAGAAAATAACGGACGAAAGACACACACACACACACACACACACAGACACTGACCCAGAAACCTACTACACACACAGTTTCATCTAAAAACTCTCGACCTACTAGGACTCAAGCCAAAACTGCGCTCCACCCAAAGGCACAGGTAGCTACATGTAACTTTCTGCTAAACAAAGAGGATGAAATAGCCCTGAAGTCTTTGCTACCGTGTGGTGTTTGCTGACAGCTGGATCATTTATGTAAAACAACATGTTCGTTGGTCGAAGAAACGCAACCATAAATAAAGTCAATTTAAAGGATCGTCATGCATGTTTCACTGTAGCAATAACAGCTTAAGGTTGTCCTATACGCATGCATGCATAATGACATATGGATAATGGACGTGTTAGACGTGGCACATACAGCTGTAGTGGTGGGTGACAGGAGAACGTACAAGTTTGTCAACCATTTTATATGAGGTTGTATCTGTAAGCAATGAGCGTGATATCTATGATTATCATGTTTATTTGATATGAGCAAGCATCAGTGTTTTGTGATTTCTCAGCTGCTTAACTCGCTGGGTTAACCAAAAATAGACGTTTACATTTCCCATGTTTTTTCCATATTACCCACCAAAAAGTACAAAAAGGGTTTGCACACTCAAATCAAACAGACTGTTGCTTTGATTCAGTTTTCAGTCTCAAAAAGTAGCACACATCAAACAACTGTCTCTGTATTCTTTTTAGATTTTGATAATTAATGTCAGTTAGAAATTCAAATAGGAGGCTGACCAATGACTGGTGTTAGCATGCATCAGGGCGAGGCATTATATCTGTATTATATTACTGTATTAACATGACATGTAACGTGACATGAGACTATATAGGGACTTGATTGATGTCGTTATATTGTGATATGGTATAAGTGTTGTCTTGTCCTGCTTTATATGCTGCATTACAGTAAGGAGACTTGTTCTAATAATTGCCTTTTTGGGCATTATGTTCATATTACTCAGAATTATTTATCAAAATCTTATTGTATTAATACTCTGTCAAAGTACCAACAGTCATCCTACCATCATAGTTGCAATATCAAGATGTTATAATTATTCTTATTTCAAAAAGACCAGAGAAGGGTCTGTGGTAACCGTCCCTGTGTTGGCTGTACTGTACACACACACACAGATTCAAACTATACAGTCTTAATTATACGCTTTCATCATCCTCGTCCCACAAATTCAGACCACACACACACACGTGCGCGCGCCCCAAAACACCCCCTTCCCAGAATTCCAAGTAGCGAGCTCCATGGCAACCATTCATTGACCCCAATCACCATGGCAACAGGCATCAGCATTACTCACGCTTTTTTTACTGACCAATTTCCTCTTTGTGTCTGATGTGTCTGTCCCTGTATCTCCCTCTTCGTCTCACCAGCTCCCTGATTTTCCACTGATACGTGTTTTTTCCGGGGAGGACGTCAGCCAAAAGCCATCAACCTGCTGATACAATCTTTGTCACGGACAGGCAGGTGTGTAACAGCGGTGAGCAGGTGGCTGTTGTGCGGCCGGTGGTGCATCTGCTGTGCCCGCTGCAACAGGCAAAGTGCCCTTGAGCAGCAGACTTAGCATGCTGATCCCTAAGAGCCACAAAGGCTCTGTGGTCAGTCTTGCTCACTGCAGAATCATCAGTCATAACATCAGTCAGTCAGTCTATATTGATACTACTTATCTGCACTGATTCCCCGTGTTTCTACATGCCATCACTTGTTGCAAGAGCAAAGATAGGCTTTGTTTTTGGAGAATTAAAACCATAAATAGATGACATGTCTTGAAAGAGTGGATCATTCGGCTCCGTCTGAGCAGACGCAGGTGGTTTTTTGGGGTGGGGACAGTAACTGCAGCCCATCCTTCATTTCTTTGTTCTTACACCCGAAACCACACTCACCCAGAATTTATATTAAAATCCATTTTGGTCACTTCAAACAAACATTTGCAGCTTTTAAACTGATTCTCTGCCCAGTCAAATGCTTCTCTAGAACAGGATATAACAGACCTTGTCATCATATTCTGAAAATTAGTCTCTGTTCTTTGCTATAATTTTTCACCATGGCAGCCGTTTCCCCCACCAGAAATCATCTATTCCCCCATCGCTCTTTGTTTCATTTGTGCACGCCTCCGTCTGTCCGTCTGACAATCTCTCTGTCTGCCTGCTGTCTGTCTGTGACGCGCCTTCATTAGCTGCTGGCATGAAGCTCGGGATAGTGTGTTTTTGTTTTTGTGCGTTTTTAGAAAGGGAGAGAGAGAAAGGAGGAAAGACAAAGAGAGACAACTACAATAATAACGACTCCAAATTTAAAAAAAGCTCAGTTGGTGTTGTTCCGTCTCGCGTTGATGCACAAAGTGCAACTTGATTCAAGTCGCCACGCACGTGTGCAGACTCAATTAAAAGAGCCTCCAGTAAATGATCCTCTCACACAAAAAAAACACACACACTTGCCTTAACAGACCGCCTTTTCACACCAACAACAAGCCAAGTCAAACACTAGTATCTTATGTGTGGCTAACAAAGAAGCCTTCACTGCTTCCCCTTAAACCCCCCCTCCAGACACACAACAAACATCACACTCATTCCCTGAAAAAACATTTGACTGCGCCAATGGCCGACGAGACAAAGAGACCTAACATGATGCTGACAAACAGCACAACCGTCGCCTGTGTCCTCCTCCAGTCTCAGTTCGACGGTATTACATGAAAACGGAGCTGAACGAGGCAAAGTAATGTGCTGATCCGCTGCTCGTCTGCAAAACGAGCCATTCAGGCACATCCTTTAATCAATTAATTTGAAGCAGGTGGAGACAGCAAGCCCGGCTCCGTCCAAAGGTAACAGGATCCACTTACCGACACCTCTAGAGCTCAATCGTGATCCAGGAGGCCAGAGCAAACTCCAGGAAGTTACTGCACCCCACCAAGAAATGGTCCCTCACATTACCCCCATAAAACAACACTGTCTTGTTTTCATACTTCGGGTCTGTGTATAGATTAAACAAACATACTGTATGTCTCAATTTGTGAGTTTTGCATGTGCTGGTAGAGGTGTTACTGTTGGAGAGAGCCAGGCTAGTTTCCCTCCTTGTTTCCTGTCTTTATACTAAGCTTAAATAACCTGCTGCTGGCTGCAGCTTCATATTGAACAAACAGGTGTGAAATGATTCCTCTCAGGGGGGAAAAGAAACAGTGTGTGATGGGACTTTCTTTTCTTTGACATTCTGAGCAAAGATCAGATAGTCAAATGTTCACAGGGGTTGCAACTAACGATCAAAAAAATGCCCATGTCAGTTTCCTGTTGCCCAAGGTGACACATCCCTGTTTTTTCCGACCAACAGTCCAAAACCCAAAGATATTTCACAGTCAGAGAAAAGCAGCAAGTCTTCACCAACCAGTCTTTAATTTGTGCTTAATAAAAGACTTAACAAGTTATTTAATTGTCAATATTGTTCCTGATGATGTTTCTATTGATTGTGGAGCAAAGACCAAAAGTCCAACTATGGAAACCTTCAGGTGCAAACAGTGATCTAGTATATTACTCTTGCTAGAGCAGCAATGATTAGTCGATTCATCGGTTCGGTGATTGAAAGAAAATGAACTGCTTAATGAACGAGTCTTTGGGTTTTAGACTTTGTTGTGCGATTAACCAGTTCCTCATGAGAATAATCATTAGTTGCAGCCTGAATTCCTGGAAACTAAACCTGTGTTTTGATGTTGAAGCAGAGCATGTCTGGTGGCTGCATTGGTCAGGGATATTGGAGAACAGTGGCTACACATTTGTTTGAACAGCTACATAATTCAGCACAGCACCACCACAAACGCACCATTAGAGAGGAGATACAGTTTCTCTTCTTCCCATCAGCTGTCAGACCACCTGCCTGCTGGCCTCACCAAAGCAGAAACCCACGGCCAAAACGCGTTGTCTTTGTTATCATTACTAACAAGCAGCCGCTCTGTCCACCGCTCGCTCCATAAACACGATGCATTTATAAATATTTCTGGCCAACGAGTCTGGGATGTGGGAACGTCATTATATCATTCCAGAGTACATTCCAGCTACAGGCCAACAGGAAGTGTGCTGGAAGCTTCAGAGTGCGAGGCGGACAGAAATGATTTCTCTCTAATGTATTGTAACCGCAGCTCAAGCCAGGTGGAACTGCTTTTTCTTGGAAAGTACAACATTTTCTCTCCTGTCTTGCCAAGAGAGCGAAAACAGGGAAAACTCTGACTGTTTTCCACAGGAAGCCACTCTGCTGACTTTGAGAAATGCAACGTGAGTTACATCACTATTAGGAAACCGTAATTGTTCTATTGCCAGTCTTAATCCTGTGTGAGTGTCAGAAACACAACCTTACTATAGCTGTCTAAACACACACACATATATATATATACATATATATATATATATACATATATATATATATATATATATATATACATA
>CAEMYA010002158.1:2986202-3003294 GCA_903131615.1 Diplodus sargus
TATATATATATATACACAGACAAACACACAGCTGTCTCCTCCCTCCTGCTGTGCAATAAAGTGCAAGAAAATTTAAGCACATTTCTACTCCAATCCTTCTGATTGACACAACAAAAAATCCCTCTAAAGTTCTTTATGGTGTGAGATTAATTTCACTCCATCCTCACAGCAGGAGGCACCACACTGAGCTCCATTATTAGATTGGATTAGATTAGTCTCTCCTTTGACCTTTGCAGATCATTTTTACACTGCAATATAAGGGATGGAAGATACAACCACAAGTTGCTGACCTCAAACCTCTGACCCGTCATCCAGACCTGTCATACGGAAACACATATCCTCAGCTGGGACCGCGCAGCCTTTTGCCCTGAGTCCCAAGGGCGGAGAGCTGTTCCCTGGGTGGAGTTTGGGTGTTTTAGGGCTCGAGGGCACGGTTGATCATGCTCCACTCACACTCTGAGGAATGCATGCTCACAGACTCACAATAGAGCAAATGACGGGCCTCATCTTCTAAAATTAGGGGTTTAAAGAAGCAGCTGGAAGAGGCAGAGGATAGCAGAGGAGAGAGCTCAGAGAAGTCAAGATTGTTAACATGACAGCAAACCCTCCCACCTTGTGCATTAACAAAGCAAATGTGGCATGACCCAACCTTAAGAAAAAAGACAAAAAAACAAATTGCAAATTGAGTTGAGAAACCGTGATGGCACAGCTCAGCAAAAACTGAGCTCCCACCACAGACTGAACGCAGCGGGAAGCCAAAAAGGACAGCCTGAAAGTGGGACCGTGAGCTCATCCCAGACTCCAACCTCTTTAGCCTCCACTGACCTCCCAGCGGGTAATAAGCAGCAGCCGACACGCACACACACGCAGCCTGCTTGAGAAATGCAGGGGAGGAAGAGGACCGCCCGTGGTTTATAAGCACTTTGTTCCCAGGACTCTTTTGCTTCTGTCCTATTTGCATCCATCCTACCAGCAGCCAGCTGATTGTGAGGGACAACAGAGGAGTGGTGGAGTGTAGAGATGGGAGTCACACTGGAAGACATTATAATTGTTCAGTGGATATTGGCTGCAAGGGTGAAAGGGAACGAAGAGCACAGACCTGTTCAGTGTCTCGGGTCATGTACTACCACGGCTAAATATTTACACCACATGTGTACATCTGTGTATTCGTCTGGGAGGGAATGAATGCAGGCAAAGTGTGAGAAATATAAGCATGTCTCAGTGAGACAGACACAAGAAGCTATATGTAGTGGATACAGTAGCTCCCCATTGGCTATTGTACACACAGAAGAAGAGCAGTTCAGCTGGGCTGATGACCTACAAAGGATCAGTATCAGTCTGCAGTTGTACAGTATGTCTTTCGCTCAAGCTTAAAGCTGAGCCATGAACTGAAGCCACTGTGTCTTTTGAATTTGTGTCCAACTGCCTCTTCACATTGGACGAAACAATTCTTCCAATTATGAGAGCTATCGTACACAGGAACACAGACAGACAAGTGTATCCGTTACACAAATGTCACATGTGAAAATTGTCTTTCCACACTTGAAATTTCCAATCTTCACATGTGAATTGAACATTTTCACACGCGATTTCAACATTAGCCAGCAAATGTTCACGTTGCTAAAGCTGGCTAACATTAATATTGATAACGTTAGCTAGCTCACATTGGAGCAGTACAGTATGCTGGCCGCACTATTTAGAAGTCACTCAGTTTATGTCTTTTCCCACAAATTGGCAACTACCAAGACTGTGTACTGACGAGACACTGATACCACATGATACCCACGGCGTTATACTATTGGCTTACAGACCTTTGTCGAAGATGGAACCAACCATCAGACTTCCTACACAGAGACAAACAATCATTTCGGACCTGAAAACATCGTAAAACTATGAATTCATAATAACATTTTTGAATCAAATACATATTTTAAATCAGCATATTTCTACAAGCTCTATAAGTGTATTATTTTGAAATAAAGATTTGTCCGCATAAAAATGTTATTAGTCATTACTATGACCTTTGGGGCGCAGTCGGCAGAGTGCAGGCCACACGTACAGAGGCCCCGCCCTCACTGCAGCGGCCCAGGTTAGAGTCCGTACAGCCCTTTGCTGCATGTCATCCCCCCTCTCACCCTCATCCCGCCTCCTGCCATCTCTCTTGTTCTATCCCATGAATGAAGCCAAAGGCCAAAAAAAAGGACTGTTAATAATAATCTAAAAAATGACTATAACTTCAGATATGTGATTAGCTTTTTGCAGAATTGAGCTAAAATTTTAGCAAGTGCAAAGAAAATGTCACGTGGCTTTTCCACATGTGAATAAAACATTTCCACATAACAAATCTACACAGCCACATGTGAATAACAGATGTTTTTCATATGTGGAATCAATTCCAAACAGAAAGTGGATGATTGTTGCTGGCACTATTAGCTCTTTGTTGCAAATATTCCAATGATATCTCCGCAGAGTAACACACACTTGATGTTCTCACCACAAACTGATGACTCTACACTGCAGGAGCTCAACAGATATTATGATGCAGTGATGCCCATGACTAACCCAGCTATGTATCACAACCCCCACACGCCTGCAGCTGAAAACCAGAGAGGGAAACTAAAATCAGAATGAAAGTGCACGTTATCCTCTAGGATATTCCAGCTCTTTCCTTCCATCAAAACAGGCTTTTTTTTTCGATGACAAAGAACATGAAGATGGCAGCCAGAGACAGCATTCACTGAAAAGCACAGCAGTCAGCTGCAAACGCCACTAGTGATGATCAGAATATACAAACACTCTGATTCAAGCCACCGCCGCAAAACACCTGTTTAAACTTGTGTTTACAGGAAGAAGAAACCTCTTAATACACCTGCCAAAAACAACTCAAGAGTCATCCCCACTCCTACCCAACTGGTTCGTAAAATGTCGACACACAACAGGACATAATACAGATATTACCTGAGTCAAACCTTTACAGGTGCGCTGAATAAGACTTCCTCTGCATTTTCACAAGGAGACGCTGTTCTTATTAACTGATGACAGAACATGACCGCTCTCTGAAAGAATGTCTGGCACAGATAAGGCCTGTCTTTTGTTTCAGCCCTGAAACACACGCACATGCACAAACACACACACACACACACACACACACACACACACACACACACACACACACACACACACACACACACACACACACACACACACACACACACACACACTACATATCAGCTAAATGCAAACATTACATACATTTTACTGAGTCAGAATTTTCATCCCATGTGGTGACTGCAGGACATCTCATATGCTAAGCAGAGGTCTGTATAAAGGTCCTTTTTGTAAGATTTTTAAGTCTCATTTCCAACTCGTCAAGTACTTGTAAGGTCGGATCGATCAACAACCCAAAGCATTTGTATTTGATGAGTTCATAATGAGTCTCGTAAATCACCTACCTTACAAATAGGACCTTTAACTTGAAGAAGTATTTCAGGGCTGGAAAGGTGGCCCTGCACAGAGTATCCCTTTAAAATGTACTATTGTTCATATGCATATACTACACATGGTTGAAAATCAGCAAAGTTGCTGCTTAAATGTTTGATTTAATGAGACTTTAATCATTTGAACTTTCACCATAGGATTTCAAATATTTGACGTGGAGCTGATGCTGGATTCACTGCACACGATGATTGTCTCGATGCAGTTCTGAAGTGACGTTTGTGAGCTCACAGCTAATGTATTGTAGTTAGTACAGCCTGCTTGTTTGGGACGATGAGATTACAGATGACAGGAAATTCTCATTCGTTATTTGGGACACACATATCGCCCAGGAAGCCCTCCAAACAAGAGGTCGATGTTGGTCTTGGCTGAATACAGAAGCAGGTAGAAGCAGTGTGACGGTTCTTGTTAATATTTGATTACATCCCTCTTCCCACACTAACCTACAGTAGCACGACTAAAAATATATGTTCCAGGCTGAGGTGTGTATTTATGGCTCTGTGTGTGTGCATGTGACAGAGGAGAGATGCCGCTTTCATCCAGCTGTGCACCAGAAGAAAAAAGCCTGCATCTCTCCTGTTATCTTTGGCAGCGCCGACTGAACACCAGCGGAATAAACCTCCTGCTGACACCACAGTCATATCTGCCAGAGAGGAAACAACCAGTGATTTACACTTTTATCCATCTGAGAAAGATACGTCAGTGCCAGAGACTCAGGAAGGGGCACATTCTGGCTGTCTGGTTGCCATTAAGTAATTACCTGATCGTGGACACCTCACTCACGCTATTTGATCAGATCTCGGCCACGAAGTAACCTGAGGTCTGGTTTTGGTTTTCTGGGTTTGGCTCCAGTACTGATATGCTGTTTGGGTTATTTGATGTCTCAACGCATATTTAAGTTGCTGAGCCTGAGCCCTGTGTTTACATATTTTGGTGTATAAATGACTAAATGGTTACCAAATGTTACCTGTCAACAGTCACAGGCTCAGGTTTTCTAAATGCTGACAACGTTACAGAAAGGATTCCAGCAGAGATAGAAAGTATTGTTAAGGAGTAAAATCCTTTTTGTTTAACCAGAAACAGCCGCTGTGATGCTCAAGTCCACCAGACTCCATCTGCAGAAACTAATTTTATCACTGTGAAACACACTTCATTCAAGCACAACAGAAAACAAAATAAAACAACAACAAAAAATACTTAAATGCAAGACAGAGGTTTAAAAATAGTGGCATTCCCCTTAATTGAGATTTTTTAAAACTTAAACCCAACTTTAACTTTGGGTTTCATCATCGTCCATCTGTACGCAGCACCATAGAACAAATAATGGAAAGCATTGCTTACTAATGCTGCCACCTTGTCTTACAGACGACAGACAGAAGAGCTTCATGTTCACTAACTGCAGTCGATGGCTTAGCAGATAGCAGTTTTCTCCCTCAGGTCAAAGGTCCCACATGTGTGACTGTGTTTGTTTGTGTATTTGTGTGTAAGCATGCTGGGAAAGCTGTCAGCCTACTCTAAATATAATGGAATGGAATGAAAAAAAACACATGGATTGATAGTTGATACATGGCGAAGGGGAGCTTATATTAATGACAAACTGGAATTTTAGGAGTTGTAGCTCCTTCATGATATCTAATCATAAAAGTCAAACTAGAAACTAGAATCAGGCTGTTCTCCTCTCTGCTCACACAGTGTTGTCAACGTGACACTTGTCAACTGTCAAAACACCTAAATTACTGTGAACACACACCCACACACACAGATTCAATGATATTGTCAGCAAAATAAACACTTGCCATGATATCAAAATCCTGACTGACCCTGTCAGCAACATTTTTAAAGGTCGCACAGACCCGTATGCTTACAATGAATGGCTGTTCAATAAAACGCTCACACACGCACGCACACGCACACGCACACGCACACACACACACACACACAAATGATCCCTTATCATCGAGTGCATGCGCGTGATGTAAGAAAGGAGACGGAATCTGCTGAGGAGGCCGTGTAGACAATCTGGGAATCACAGGACACAGAGCTCACAGACAGAATCAGTGTGGGATAATATAAAATAAAATCTAATGAGCTCTACGACCAAACAGCAAGTCCCGTTTCTCTTTAAAACTTGTTAGAAGGCTATGATGGCTATTGAGGATACATATAACGATATACAATATGACAGCAGTGTATTTACCACATAGATGTGTTGTATTGAGGCTGGGTAAAGAGTGTAGGGAAGGCTTCAGGGGTTGAGAAAGAACGAAGACACAGGTTTACATTAACACCAGGGGTGGTCTCACACAAAGGCCCCCGCTGAGACAGCTAGAGAAACAAAGCATGCCGGACAGAGAGCCGGGGTCTGGAACATGTATGGCAGCTACAGTCAAAGCACTCGTGTGTATACATGTCGTCAGATCACGGTTCAACCCCGACAGTAAAATGTGTTGGAATGGCATTTCAAGTCCCTTAATTACCTAATAACTTTCCACAGAGTTTCCTGAGAGGGAAGATTTTAAAAGGTGCCGATGATGGGTTCAGGTGATGAGTTGAGTTTTTTTTCTTAGCACTGAGTTTATAGGCAGTTGCTCACTGCAGTATCAGATCATGCAAAAGATGGCCAGGCAGCTCATGTTACAGACCTGCAGCTGGCCGATCTTTATTCAAAGAGAATTTTTCATACGGCTTTAATACACAAGCCTCCATCATGCCGTCCTCGCTCACTAGCCGTTCTTGTCGTTCACACACACTCAGCTGATCGCGTTCTCAGCTGCTCTTCCACGTTCAAACTGTTCTACTTTTAACTACGTGGGGATGACAAAGCTGCAGGAAAAAGGTGCACATTCAACGCTGGCCAAGGGTTAAACTCACTTTCCGTGTTTAAAGATTTTCTGAGAAATGTTAGACTACAAATGAACTATAAAACATAGACTCTGGCATTTTAGTCACACGAAGGAAATCCTTTCGAAGGAGCACTGACACAAGTTATGCTTCACCAAAAGTGAAGTACGATTCAAAGGGACACTTTTTGCAGTCTTGTACCATTTTTACAAGAGTTATGAAGTTTAAATGAGCTCTGCCTTACAAATGATGCTAGCTGTTACACACACTGTGTGTAAATTACTTTTTGTTCGGACATCATTTCTCTGTTGTCCAAACAAAGCCACAAGTCACCGTGAAACTTTGACTTATGCTTGTCTCATACGCAGTTGAGCCTTAATCTCCCTTCTCTCCGGCCAGAATTTCTCTTACAGAACCTCCCTGTTCAGCCAGCTACATCTGTCTGCTCCAGACACACACACACACACACACACACACACACACACACACACACACACTGTAATTCCCACCATGATTCAACACCCACATACCAGTGCAATGGTATATTGAGCATGGTCATCCTTCCTTCCTGCTGCAAGACATATTGTCCATTATAGACCGGTGTCTTTTGCTTCAGCTGTTCTGGTTTCTCCACTTGTACGTGATGGGCGATCCATCCAACAAATGGAAGGAAGCACTCCCCGTGTGAAAGAGTGCATGTGTGCCTTTGTGGGGGCGGGAATGATGGATCCCAAGAAAGTGCGGGACTGCTGACACAGCAGATGGGAATGTTTTCATTTGGTTACAAGGAATTCCACAGAGATCTGAGGCCGAGGACGCAGGCTGAATAATGGAAGAACGGGAAACATGAAGAAGGAATCCATCCGTTTTATAAGAGGGCAACCAGTGTTCCTGTCTCTCTGAGTGTCTCTGTAGGAGATTGGCTTGTCAATCTCACATGTGGTTCCAGCACTGCAAGAGTGTTTGGATTCAGTGAGAATCAGGGCTGGTGGGCTGCCAAACGCGCAGTGAGCCTGCAACAACAACCTGCGAGGGAACGCTCGATGATCAGTGTCGCAACACACCGAAGCTGAGATTACGAAGGGACAACTGAGGAGATGGAACAAATAAAAAAAAGGTTAAACAAATGATTGTGCATTAAAGGCAACGGAAGTTAAAGTCAGTGGTCCAAAATTTGGACGTAATCCAATTTGGCTTCCTCCTCACAGCGTCACACACTGCCCAGGGCGACTGGGGCGTGGGCAGAGGAGAGGGAGAGACTGAAAAGAGTCGAAGAAGGCTCAGGAGTAAACAGGAAGCAAGAAACAACTCGCCGAAAATAATAATAGGATTGAAAAGAAAACTAAGTGAGCAGGAATAAAACAAAGGCAGAGAAAGCCGGGCCAAATCTGAACCAGCTGCTGACTGGATCCCAGATGTGAGAGTCCACACACACACACACACACACACACACACACACACAGACACACACTCACACCATCTCTCCTGCTAGTTTGCATGAGATGGTGATGAGCCAGAGTGCACCGCATGACTATTTCATTTGTCACCTCAGGGAAGCCGAGCAGTGCCGCCACTTGACAGGACAGCTGTCCGCTTCCTCCCACTGTGACTTTTTGTGGTAATTTGCTGGAAGTGTTAACAGCAATGTGTGTGCTTTTTCACTCATGCTTTGCTGCCAGGATGCGTGTCCAAAATGCAACTTGTGACGCATTCATGGTCATTAGGCCATCATGAAATATCAGGCCGGATACCAGGCACTATAGCAACAGTGAACAACTGTTATTCATGTTTTCACTATCTGTCCTCCATCATCAGTCTTTGTGTCCATCCATCTGTCCATCCATCAATTATCTTCCATCTCCTGTCAGCCATCTATCATCACCTCCAGTCAGACCAGTCCCTTCTCCGGTATCCTCCTCACTACCACCAGTTATAAAACAGGCAGACAGACCCAGGTAATCTACTGAAACCCAATCCGCCTCGCTGCTGCAGCCCTGACACTGATTCATATCCATCCCACATCCGCATTACCAATAATGGGCGGAAGGAGAAAAGAGAGGAGGAGGTAAAGGGTAAAAAACAGGACAGCGTACCTGTAGGGTAGATGTCAAGAGAAAGAGAAAGGAAGACAAATGTGTCAGCTTCCGCCGTGAAACAAAGAATAACAGAGTGAGCATGAGAGGCATGACAGATGCTGACAAAAGACCTCTCACTCTTTATCTTTTGCTGTCTGCCAGTTGGTTCAACAACGCGGAGTCCGTGCCCGGCGACACCACTTCATTCCCAAATTGTGCGCGGATGACAAACATCCACTTGCGGCTAAATGTCTCTTTCTACAGGAACACAACTATTAGTCATACCACCGTCATAGGAAGGGATTTTCTTTGACCAACGATCAACCTGACTGATAAACAGATACACAACTGAAGAATGCACGTGTGTGTTCGTGTGACGGAAAGACAGCCTCGTGGAACTGGCTCGTCTCGATACATTTCAGGTTTTGGCTTGAGTCACAAGATGTAAACACTGAGGACTGCAGTTGATATTCAGTTTAGTTTCAAATGGTTTCCGCTGACCGAGAAATACTTCGGGATGGGGAATTATTTACCGATCCTTCTGCTGTACTGTATAAAGAACTGAGAAATTGTGTATGACAAATCCAAAACAAACAAAAAGCCACCATGAAGTTAAAAGTTATGTTTCCGTAGACAAAGACCTCACTGGCTTCGGAGACACCACGTTCTCCTCTTGGACCTTCAGATCCTGCTGTGTGAGAAACCGTTTGCTGGTTGACCCTTTGACCCTGCAGAATACGGCCGTGTAACGGCCATGTCGGATTATAAGACCACAGAATGTGTACTGTATGTGTGAACACACACATGCTGCATGTTTAACAGATTTTATGCATGTGTGCATGCATGTACAAATGTCTTGAGAGGGTTTATCCATGCATGCCTAAATGTGTCGCCATCAGCACTGAAGTCTGGCCACATTCCACATATTATACGCCGGCTGGTTCTGCTTGTTTCCCCCAGTGCGATTTAACGACTTCCTGGGGAGTGAACTCTGCGCGGCAAGTTTCGGGGTTCACAGTTCAAACGTGGCTTCCATTTTGAGCACTTGAACGCCCAAACAAAAAGTCAGCCTGCTTGTTTGCAAGTCAGTCATCATGACAGAACATTTCATCTGGTTTTGAAACTCGAAAAGCCTTGAAATCTGCAGTGGAGTGAAGACAAGAGAAGTGTTTAAACCGGGCAAGACACCCAAGGATAGGCAAACGTTTCTCACTGAGAAAATACCGTGTAGTGCCAAGATGAAGAAAGCAGCCCAGGAACAAGATGCAGGCAATTTACTTAATAGTTTTGATTCTAGTTTCAACAGGCCTTGGCAGGATTTTAACAATCCCCCCCAACAAATCCTGACCTCATTGGGGATGAAAGATTGCAGCGAGAGTTGTGAGATGGTTCCACTTGAGCGTTTTTCACTCTTGTAAATCATGACAGGGGATCAAAATGTGTCGGAGCCTCAGTTGTTAAAGTTAGGACAACTCCATCTGCCGCACACCTACCTGACCTGAGTAGTTTTCACATCTCCGAAAAATCCTTTTCACCTTCACCTTTTCACCTTGTCCGCTGTGCCTGATTTAAACTAGAATGGTGAGCAGTAAGGCATAAGTAGGGAAGTGCGTGCTGCTGCTGATGGTAATGTCTTTATTGAAGAAGTAATTACTTTAATTGTGAGGTCTTAATTAATTTCCTATCATCCTTTACATCAGTCAAAGCTCTAAAATTGGAAAAGTGATTGGAGGGTTAGAAGCATTACAGTTGTGATCATTAAATGACCGCGCGCTGTAGCTCTCCCTGGAACGCAACTGTTCAATCAAAGCTTAGCCACCCGTAATCAGGCAGACTAGATGTTGAAATACTGGGTAGAAAGTTTGGGGGGGTGGTGTCTTTTTATAGCCTTTACCAAACCAAAAACATAACAGCAAAGCAAGAGTGTAAGAAATGGATTAAACTGTGCGTTTTCTACTCTATCATAGGTTTGAATGTTAGCATGCAGGCTAATTGGCTTAACCCAGTTAGGCTACTTCCAATGCCAGAAAGCATCTCATTAGCAAACTATACCGCATCGTACAAAACATGCAAGTAGAATACAAAAAAACTGCAATCCAGATCAAAAATCCCATAGGATTATTGTCGAGGGAACCAGTTCGATGGCAGTAAGCCTACAGATATATGTCATCCCTGCAGCAATCTATGGAGTGATGCAGCCAGCCAGATGGATACGCTGATTGGACAAATTACTTTCTCTGGTTCTTCTTTATGCAACGTTTTGAATTAATACAGCATGAGTTATAGCGAGCAATATGGTGGATGTCTTTGATCCAATGTGTGTTTTAATGGTGGAAAAGGAAGCATGCAAAGGCTATTTCTGATCTGACAACAGTCTTAAGGGGAATTTCAAAATCACAATTTAGAATGTGGATTATGATTGGGATTAAATAGATTGTCATATTATTTTTTCACCAGATCGACCACCCCTAGCTTTGAATACAGAGCAAATTCTAACCTGCTTTGAGGTTTAAGCATCCGCCTATAAAGCCTGACATCCACGTCAAGGACAGGTCCTAAAATAACCCATGTATGTCAAAGGTCAGATTGATGTTAAAGATAAATCCGTAAAGCCACGGCGAATGGCACCTGAGTTGAGAAAACATCAATGTTCCAAACAAGCACAGAAATCCTCTTTGCAACAAATCGAAAGGCTCACAAGTCCTGCGAACCGCAATGAGACGTAAACTGTGTCAAACCAATGTCTGCAATTCCACATTATCCCGCACACTACGGCTGAAAAGGAAGGGAAATTACATTGAGGTTCTCAGGGTAAGAGGCCGCTAGTGTGTGAGCTTTAATAGGGTGTGTAGGCTATCCAGTTGATTTAATCAGAGTGTGTGGTAACTGATAATCCCATTTCATATATGGGTCCCACACTAAGTCCTCCCGCCAACACGTGCAGCAGAGCGGCAGAAAATCTGCTGCGCCGCAGATTCAGTGGAAGTGTCCACGTGCTGGACTGATGTTCTCTCATGAACCTCTTCGACCTACTGCATGCCTGATAGGCTGGCAGGCAGAGGCAGGAATATGACAACATGATTAGCCTGCATGCTAGCCAGCAGGAACACACATGTATGCATGCACATGTGACACAAATGCAGACCAGAAAAAAAAGGGAACGCATATAGGCTCCCATTAGCAATCCAACCAATCACTGCTTGCCACAGATTTGGAAGGAAACCATCCTATTCTCTATCCTCTGCTGAAGACCACACTTCACTGTCTTTATCCTCCAAGAACCAGAAACACTGGTAACAAAAAATAGCCTTGACTTTTCTAAAAGGACAGTTGTTTAAAACCGGTAGTGGGTGAAGGGGTTCTGTTAAAACAGAAATCCCTGTTAAGCCTCGCTGAAATGTTGTAGGCCTAATTCAATCAATCATCAATGACAGGAGGACCGCAGTGACACACCTGCTCTCACGTGATGCTTTAGATTTGGGCAGAGCTCGAAGATTTCCGCTTAGGTCTAAATGCGGGGTTATCATTATCCTTCCGATGTGTGAATTGGGCTTCTGTTTGAATGATCGCTCTGGATTAAGCCATCACATCCTGTTTACTGCTTAATACTTAATCTAATGCAGGAAACGGAGCAGGAATTCAGGATTTGTAAGCGGAGAAGCAGTTGTGATGCACTGCGCGCCATGTGTCCAAGCGAACTGCAACCGCATAAAATGCTGTGTGGGCAGACGCGCAGCTTGCGAGCTTTGGGGCTGTCGAAAAACTCTCAACTGCTTCCTGGAAAATGTCATTAGCTCGACGTCTACAGCTACTGTGCTCAGTCATCTTTCTGCCTTTTTTTTCGTTTGAGCCTCTTTAGGTCATTTTGTGATGCCACATGGCTCTAATTTCCTGAGGCATCGTGCTCATTTTTTATCTGACATCATCTAGAGACATCAATCTGACGCACACACGCTTGGAAAACAGCAAGGGTGGGGCTGCCCTCTTTGTCCAACTGGTCTTCTGTCTTTCAACAGTGAGTCTCCTTTGTTGAACAGAAGAGAGCCACAGATCTTAGTCAACACATGCATGCAGGCGTGCCAACGGGACCAAATCCATTAACCTCCATTCTCCTGCCCTCTAACACTACATCGCCGCTGTCACGACTCCTTTGAAGTAACCTCAATTTTTTCGTGCCTCTGACATGAAAGACGTGTTTCCTGCAGTTCACAGTCGGAGCGTTCCACCAAGGCCCCCACCTTTACACACACAGTGAGAACTAAAATATTTATGCGAGCTGATGGTGGGGATGTCAGATCTCTTTATGAGCCCTGACGCTCTGCATTGTCTTCCTGTGACACATGTAGGTTGCGAGAGTTTAAAAGGTCAATTGGTGGTTAAACGGTTGCTTCCTCAGGGAGGAGGAAGACAGTAACCAAGGTCATCACCAACATCATTAGGAGCTTACCAAAACCTGTCCTCTGTCGCTGTCTAACATTTCAGCACATTGGTAACAGAGTACAAGAAGGTGTTAATAGACACAGACAGTTAAACACAAGGAAGGACCTTTACAGCTGTTTTTAACGTAAAAATATGATGCTACCGTTAATATGTTACTTTTAAGGTTATTGCTTATTTATATATTATGTTATAATAGCTACACTGTGTAAGTCGGCATCTCAAAATGTCGCCTGATGTGAATTTTCTCTACATTATTTGCAATTTTGTTCAGATTATAAAAGACTTTGTGTAAGACCCACCACAGAGATATAAGACCAGGAGACGTAAATACCGGGACAAAGGCGAGCATGAATAAATTGGTTGACCTTCGTATAGCTTCAAAGCAAACCTTTTGCTCTGAGGGGAAAATCCCTCAAGATGAGGGTCAAACGCAAGAGATTTGCTTGCCGTTTTCTGGTGTTTGCCAGCAAACACTGATGGAGGTTCTGGGACTGAGCGGTTTAGCAGAAACACAGAATTCTCAAGCGGAGCAATTTGGTTAAAGTCGTCTTAAGCATAACAAAGAACAGGAGCGATAAAAGCTTTAAAGTGGATGGAGGAACTCCATATATGGAGGGTAAGAGGATGGGGATTCTGGGCCGGCGTTGGGAGCACATCTCCTGCATACGTGGATGCATTAGGGAGAGTGGTTGGGAATGAGTGTCTTGACATTAGCAACTTAATGTGAGTGGTCTGGAATCTTTCTAAACGTTTTTGCCAAGGACTTGATGTTTCGAGAGAGGATCTATTTCTGGTGAAGTTCAGAGGGTCACGGTTGCTCCGAAAGAGGTTTTTCCCCAAAATGAGTTAGAGTCAAGCAGACAAGGACGTCGGGTGTATCAGTGACACCTGGCACGTCATTCTTTTGGTCCGTCACACTTTCCAGGCGTCACTGCATCGGCAAACACACTGTACATCAATGTCAGCCCACTTTGGCAACAGGTCATCTTATTCAGCGTTTTAAAGCATTTTTCTTTCCTACTGTAAAAGCATCTGCGCCGTTTCAAGGTCAACATGTACTGTTTCCTTTTACTCTGTGACTCGACCGGGCTCTCTCGGCTGGCACGCACCGAGAACAGCTGTGTATGTGTGTGTTTCTGTGTTGAAAGTGACAAATACCAGCCTCTCAGTACATCCTTGACCGAGGCAGAGGGAAGAGGGAGAGGTCATTACCACGGCCGCCAAAGCAACCGGTCATCCTTGGCAGCAGCAGCGCTAATATCCCTCCTCAGGCTAGAGGAGGCAGCATGGTGCATATTTACATATTTCACAGGTTGCTGACCAATAGGAATTCATTATCTCAGACGCAAAGTGATGAGGTATGTAAAAAGGAGGATTATGGGCGATGATGACGCAGGTAAGAATGCCAGGGCACCTTATAAATATCTAAAGCATCAAAAAGGGCTTTAAAGATGCACTGTGCAGTTTTGGGAAACACATTATAATCAGAAGGGGAAGATCTTCATTGGCTGATTTTAATGCCTATATAAACTGAATAAATGAACCGACCTCAAAGGACAACACAACTTCATACTGTTGTACTTTGTTCTATGTTGTTTGTTTGGTGGACCCTGCCATCTTTCTAGTTTTAGATTTTCGATTTTGAATTTCTACTCCAAAACTAGAAAGTGCTCCTTCAATCTGCTTACAAACGGAGACATGGTTTTAAAATAATATCACATGTAAGGGAGGTAGAAAGTGCTTTGAAACGTTATACCAAATCCAGTTCACTAATGAGATATATATATATATATACACTTACCATGTTCATTTATCTGACAATATAGAAACATTAGACTGTCTCACTGCAGTTTTTCAAATTTCATGGTCTGATGACTTCAATTCTTCAAGGCTTCATGTACGGGCTACATCCCCAACAGGGAATGGAAAAGCGGCACCAGCCACAGATCCATGGAGCGAAGGTCTCCAGGAGGGGAATGAAAAGAATAATCACTTCAGATCAGTCAACATAATAAGACCTACTTTGTTTACCTTTCCCACATCATGTGGGGTTTAAGAGCTGCTGATATCAAACTGCAGGGTTTGACCTTTCATACGTTATCCATGCGAGTAGCCATAGCAACCGCAGGTGGGCTCAAACCTGACAGCCGCTAAATAAGTACAGTGGATATCAGACGAAGACATGAGAAGTCCCCGTCAAAATTAACTGTCGGTAATGCTGCCAGGGTGACTAAAGGATTGATGTGTGTGTGATTTCCACAGAAGGAAAGGTGTCTTTTCCTGGCTGCACCGCGCGACATGAAGCAACCTGAAGCCTGACGAGATTATCTGAACATGAGGTAAACTAGCACGCAGGTTTGGCAACTTCGACGTGATATGAAGGCGGCGAGTGAAACACAATCCTATCCAGTCCCATGGGAAATCAATCTCCCCTGATGAATACTGATAACAGTCTACATGGCCAGAACATTATCTTTTAAGTCATTCCTGTGCAGTCTTGTAGCGCGCTACTTTAAAAGCATCTTTCACGATTCCAGTTTTTCCATTTCTTGATCTAATGTCTCCAGTTTATTAAAGACCTGTTGTATTTTCGTAGGAGTATAACACTGTTGTTGTGTGACACATTTGCAAATGTGCTCTTTGTCCACCCCGCTGTCGCCTCTCACTTTCTGAGTCTCGTTGACTCACTCACTCAACCTGTCGGGACAGCCTGATGCCGTATATACCGTCTGAGGGTGGGATAAAGAGATGGCGACAAACAATATAAAGACAGACAGGTGCGGCTGGTTCTACCGATCTGTGAGCTCCTCGCTGTACACTCAACCATTTTCGTTTTGTTATTAGTTCACATATGACACCGATGGATTTTTGCAGGGGAGACACGCCTGCAGTAAGCCGAGATATCGTCGCGAGGGGAGAGTTCCAACATGAGACTCCTGGCACCTGACCAACCCCGCCGAGAACCACCTTTTCTCACAATAATTTACCACCAGTGAAATGTATCAAAACAGAAAGTAGAAGGATGGACAGAAAGCAACGCCTCCTTGTCACGATGAAACGCGTCTCTGCGTGGGAAATTCAACGTAATGACGGTGTCTTTTCAGAGCACCCACTCTGCTCGTCCATTCTTACAATTTCTGCCCTCTTTTCTCCCAGCTCTCATTTGTCTCACTTACAGCAGCTGTTGCTAGGCAACGGCTCACACCCACATATGCATACTTATATCATAGAATATAGAATATGGTCAATGAAAGGACTAAATATAAGTTGTGAGAGGCGCGTGTAACGCCTTCCTACTTGGTCATACACTACAAGGTGATTTTTAGAAACCATAAAAATACCAATGTGTTAAACAATCACAGGAACATGCGTGTTTATTGTGTTATACAAGATGCCCAGCACTGCTTATATATCACGATCAAGTCAATTAGTTTTAGTTTT
This sequence comes from Diplodus sargus, assembly GCA_903131615.1. Classification (NCBI taxonomy): domain Eukaryota; kingdom Metazoa; phylum Chordata; class Actinopteri; order Spariformes; family Sparidae; genus Diplodus; species Diplodus sargus. The sequence goes on from CAEMYA010002158.1 coordinate 3,002,495, forward strand.
GTGATGAGGGCCTTGTTGAAAACTTGTCATGCCAGCAAAATAAACCCACAAGCCCGATAACATCTGTGAACCTTCAGTGTAGACAAGCCAAAAACTGCCCCAGTTTCAAAGGGCCTCCAGGGAATCAGATTACAGCCGCTCAGTATACCAACAACTACTGTACGGCAGGTGCACAGCCCTCACCTCAGCTTTTGCTATGGAGTGAATATAAGAGGCAGGGCAGAGAACAATGAGAGAGATTGGAGTACAGTAAGATTGAACAAAAAGATGTGTGCTATGGACACTCTCAGGCATACCTTACAAATTCTTTCATGCTCACCCAGTCATGCATACACACATGCAGGACTGGTACAAGTTAAGACCTGCAGTGAGAGGGTGTGTGTGAGCTGTTTTAGCACCATGTGTGGGAAGACAGACACGACCGGCTCGCTGCTGTTCCTCCAGGATGACACAACAAGGAGGAGAGAGAAAAAACTGCCGTTTGTTTATCTGTGACAGATTACGTGGCTGGTAAACTTTGAAAATTGTGCTTTGAAACTCGCTGCAGTCACGCAGCCGGTCCACAACGTCCTCATAATTATTCGCACTGTCTTTACTGTCACGTCGTTTTCCTCTTTCTCTTATCAGCGGTTGTGTCACATGAGTCTGCTCTTTGGACAACACCTTCCCTATTTATTCATTGTTCAGGTGTTAAGAATAGCTCCTGGATATTTGTATCTTTATATAATGAGCTAAAACTGTGCTCTGGTTTTGAACTATCGCTGTCAGTTATTTTTTTCATTAAACAACGTGTGTGGTGA
>CAEMYA010002158.1:3005371-3015541 GCA_903131615.1 Diplodus sargus
AAAAAAAAAAAAAAAAAAAAAATGCAAAAAAGAAAATTTTAAAAAAAAACGCCATCCCGTTGTTGAACACATGAGCGGATCAGACACCATTCACCCTGTTGATGCCAACACAAATCCCGCATGAGCGGAAACATTCAGTCCAAGTGTAGAAAAAAAAAAAAATCATGCGTAAAAGAAGGTGTGCCATTTTTTTGCGCACCGCTGTGATGTGTCTGCGAGGAGCAGCCTTCTTACCTGAACCGGGGGGAATCTTTTATACATTCTTCAAAGTCCACCGTCATTTTTGCGTTTTTCTCGTGTATTCCCGCTTCAGTCTGCCAATGTCATTGCCCGCGGCGGGATGTCGCTGCTTGAACCGTGCGGATGGTGACTGGTATCCCCTGACGCGCAGCAGTCTGTCGCCCCTCTCCCGGTGGCACCGTGACACAAAATGCGAGCTCAGTGCGCGGCAGGCTGATTACTACTACACACTGCTGCCGCTGCCGCCGAGACAGGCGAGAGGCGTAGCTGCACCGTGGAGACTCACTGAGGAGAAGAGAGGAGAGCAGAGCGCCGACAGGACACAACCCGCCGCAACACCACCGGAGAACAGGAGGAATCATGGGAGGAGGAAAGTGACGTGTGAGAGGGGCATCAGTAGGCTTTTGAGGAATAAGTGGGGCTGGAGTTTTGACTTCTTTAGACTGTTGACCTTCTCCATGCACCTCGGAAGTAGGTTACGTTGTTTTAAAAACAAACAAACAGATAATCTACCATAAAACCAACAACACACTCAACATATTCAGCAAAAATTGGATAAAAGCTCATTGGTTCATTTCTGTCACCTCAAAATGTGGGCTACTCCCTCAATATTTTTTACTATAAAGTATAAGACAAGTGAACACACATATTTTGCGGTTTCAATGCAGTCAAATATCTGCCCAAAGTGTTTTAGCCTTTGGAACTATATGAAATAATCTTTTTTTATTTTTTTATTTTTTAACTTCAACCTTATATTTCTGATCGTATTTAAGGCAATTATTAACTGAAACAAAGGAGAAATTAAGAATTATCAAGGATTCATGTCACAAGTCTGTTTTTTTCCTCTTGTATTTTCCTCTTCTAAGCCTCCTCCTGTGGTTCACTGTCTTTACTCCGCTTTCAGCTGACACATCTCCTCTGCATCATAGAGTCTCTGGTTTCAATGATTTCAAGGCAGACTGCTCTGCGGCTCGACGACGACACACGCACACCCCCTCATGACGCCATCAAAGAGCGACCGGCGGGACTACAGCCCGAACGACTGTGTGCTCACAGGCATCACGAAGAAAACGTTGCACATGTAACTATACGTTCATGTTTGCGTTTGTGGTTGATTTTATGTCACATACATCAGTCGGTTCATACAGGAAGCATGTTGAACCGGCAGCGCGCGCTCAAACATGCTGTCAAAGTCAGCTAAAGGCGGGATGTTCGCGTGTGGTTTAGTTTGTGTGTCATGCTAACGTTTAATTTCAGTGTATCGGTTCCGTTATTGAGTTAATATTAAGAGCAACATGCCGATATAAGAGTGATACATAATACAGTATTAAAGTTACACTCTAACCCGCTCTCTTAATGACTCGAAAAGCTTGAACTGACTACTCAAACCTTCTTCCGGACTACAAATCATACTGGTTCCGGTCTCATCTGGAGGTTCCGTACTGTATCTGTCGCGTTCTTCAGCACATGAGTCCTTCACAAGGGGTTTGTAAAAGTCCTTCCTCACGGACTCCGGCGTAAGGCTGTTTTAAACAAATTCCCTCCTGCTAACACGAACAATATGACCATTGAGCGTCACAGACATCAGAGATCATGCGCAACTGGGCACGTTATCTCATCTTCTTTCAATACATTGGAACAAAATACAGGTAACGATACTGCTGATCACTGCTCACTGTCACTGATAACTGGTGTTATTGTTTCATTCACTGATCAGCATTGTCTCTGCAGTGGTGCGGTTAAAGTGCCCCCACATCAGCTGTGTAAGAAGGGCGTCCAGGATCACTTGGAGGTAAGTTTAACTACTGGAAATGATCCTATTGTCTTATACTTCCAATACACATGCACGCTTTTGGAGGTATAATTTTCCTTTTTGTTTCTGGAATGTGAGCAGATCTTATTATTAGTCTGCTTTAAGGTGAATTCCATTTATCATATGAATAACAACACATCATTTTAGGTTTAACAGTAGCATCCATGTCAAATGCTATGAGAATTCCACTTTATTAGATGCAGTCTTATACAGCAATCCTGCTATAACTTCTACCTTCACAAGGGTATTATTGTTCAGTTTTTCAGTTTGTAGTTTTTTAGGGTTGTGATGCTGTTGAATGATGTTGAATGATGTTGTGTTATACTGACAGATGTTTCTATTATGGATGTTACTGATTAATCATTGGTTTGATCGCTGTTTATCAAGTTTCAATTTCACTGATTTGAAATGTATGAACTGACAGAACTGATCAGAGTTGGGCACAAGTACATCAAAAAAGTGTCTTGTTACTTTCTTGTCAGATATGTCAAAATAAAATACAAAATACTGTCATGAGATATTGTATTTACTTAAAATACATGTAACTGGTCATTTAAAAAATACAAAAAGATCTGACATTTAAACTGATTTTTAAGCCATTTAAGCAAGTTAATATCCTCAAAATGGATTCGATTTTGCCGGGCCAGTTGTTGAATGGCAACAAACAGGCTCCGCAATTAGAATGAAGTCATTAATTGTTATTTAGTTTATCATTCAAGCTACTTGGAGTTTACTTTATGTGTTCATGTAACTCCTGATGTGGCCTACTCTGATTTTACGTTGAACATGGATCAAGCCAGTGGTTGAAATAAAAAAATGTCAAACATATTTCAGAAAATATTAATAATTAACTGATAAGTCAGATGACCATTATTTATGACGTTGCTTCAAATCTGCAGCCCTAGTTTCTATAATTATCTTTACCCCATTAATAGCAGAATGGGTTGACTAGTAACAGAAGCACCTCTCGGTGTGATGCAATGATATTCATTATTCTACAAATATGTTTGAAAAAATTTACACTTCAACAAAAACATCCATTAGCGCTACAGACGGTGTCAAGGTCACAACTTTTAACAGGTTTACATTCTCAAACAAAAGCCTGAGTGTTCACATGGTTGTATCAACAATGATAGGGATTTAATAACCTGTAATTGATTACAGAAGATAATTTACCTCAGCAGTCTGAATGTTAGTGATCCTGTGACGCGATAGGACAGATTAACCAGAGGTAAACCTGCCTTGAACTGGATTCACGTCGTTCCTCGTCACTTTCTCCCCTTTTATCCTGTCAGCTCTGTTTATCTAGTACTGCGTTTCTAATGAAAGTCATAAAATGGCAACAAAAAAAGCACACACACAGGAAAGAAGAAAAAAATATCTGACTTTCCTGTCACATTGCGCTGCAGTTCACAGATCTATTTGATATCCCTTATATCTGTGTGTTGATGCAACTTACCTGTCCTACTATTTGTGACTTCAAAAGTTCAGTAATTCTTTTTTCTTGCAATATAAAAACCCTCATTTTAAAAATCTGTTTGATGTCTTTGATCTCTCTCTCTCTCTGTGTGCAGGATGCTGTAAGGAGGCTGAAGCCGATCAACCAGGTCTCTCTCTCAATCTCCAGCAGGACAGACACAGGTGTCCATGCCCTCTGTAACTCCGCCCACTTTGACCTCCAACGTAGAAACGATAAGCCGCCTTTCACCGAAGATGTTCTTGTTGACGCCCTGAATTTCTACCTGAGGTCGGAGCAGATCAGGTGAGTCAGTTTGAAATGTTGTTATTTCTTAAAGCAACTACAATGGATGTAAATTAATGTCACTGCCGGGGTTAAACCAGCAGGTGCCTCTTAAGAATGGATGAAAGTGTGATACCAGGAGAGGAAAAGTAAAGAGATCCATCATTCATCAGAAGGGACAATGATCTCTACAACTTACTGATCTGTAGAATTTGACATCAGAACTTGGTCAGAACTGAACTTTACTAATAGGTAGTTGGTCACATGGGATTTAGGACACTGTTGTGTTTAAAACATCAACATCATACAGATATATTGTATGTAGATTTATGACGCTCAGCACCTGGCAAATAACTTTACACTAAACAAATCCTGAGGACATCTTCTGAGGGTAACATCCACCCTATTGCCACCTGGTATTAAAATGTGATCTGTATCCAGATGTCAAATCTTGCCTTTGTGTTTACACCTGATGTTTTTAATGTATTCTTGTTATCCTCAATGAAATGAGATCTCTGTCCTCCAGTGCAAGAACCTTCACGCAAGTAACCTGAGTTGGTGACAATTCAGCCGCAGACTCCCTTTAAAAAAACATGGAGTTTAGTGAGTTGTTGAGTCAGGGGGACTTTCTGAACTTTGTTAAACGCTGTCTTCGATAAAATATTAATTATTTTTGTCCCATCTTGTAAATTCAGCAAATGTAATACATTGAGATATTCATTTCTTTGTATAAAAAAAAATGTTATTGTAAAGCTATTGTCAGTTTGTCCCAGTGTGTTGCAGTGCCGATGTGTGGGCCACTCTATGACTAGAAGATAATATGCCTTGTTAGCAGCAGGTCAGCAGCACAGATGTGAGCAACACACGTCATCACACACAGTCATTTTTTATCGTTTATCATTTTTCCCGCTTGTATTACTTTCATTATTACGCAGTTTAAACAGTACTGAGTGACGTGTTACTTTAAGCCTTCTCACATGCTCATTCCCTAAATTAGAACCAAAGCCTATGATTTATCTAGGCTAAAACAGAATATCTTCATCAATGTTATGTTGTGTACCGATGTGCACAGATATTGAGTTTACACCTGCCTAAGATATAAGATATAACATAATGTGAGCCAGACTACTTCCACAGACAAAATGACTAAATATTTGCTTCAGAGAAACCTGGGACATGTTGTTTAAACCCTTAAAGCGCACAAAAACAAAAACAAAAACACCCATACATCTATTCTTATATTTATGCAACCCTGCGACCACTGCCTGAGGACATGTTTCCTTAACAGTAGATCTTAGTGGATATAAACACTCCAACAGTCCACATATAGATGGCTGAGTTCACCTGTTGAACATTTTGAAGGCAGAGAGCAGCAAGAGTTGTGTCTAAGTATTCCAAATCCTTGTTGGTAGTGTCCCATCTTCTCATTTCCCCCCTTTGCTTTTCTTCACCTAATCTTTTAATCCCTTTATTACACCTCAATGCATTATTCAATACCATAGTGCCTCTTGTGAAATCTTTGCTTTAGACTGCTGTGATCATGCTTCGTGATATTTTCGCAGCTTTTCTGTCTGAGACACAAACTGAGAATGTCAGAGGCGACGGGCAGAGGGGAGTCGGCGAGAGAGGGTGAGGAGAGACGAAGTTAGAGCGCCAAACAGATATTGACAAAGTGTGGATTAAGACGGAGGAGTGAGAGTGTGAAACAGAACGAGCCATTCGGGAGACGGGGAGGGGAGAAAAGAGAGGAGGGAGGAAAGGGAAGCTCCTAGCATCCCGCTAATCCCTAAACCTGCAGAGAGAAGGTTAGAAAGGATTATCCCTGCTCTGCTTTTTGGTCTATAGCATCCATTAACACACACACACACACACACACACACACACACACACACACACACACACACACGGATCCACTAGCTAAATGGAAATTACCGTGTTGATTAGTATGTGAAACCTGCAGAGGAATATACAGCACAAACACACTTTTTGTTCTCAGCGGCGTTATACATTATGAGGACGCTTTATAAAACAGAATTATTAATGGGCTCTGAAGTTCCTTATATACACTGTGCCAAAAATACGCAACCGCCAGTAATGTTCACACACACTCCCTCTGTTCCGGTTGCATAGAAGATCTCGTTCTTGATCTGGTGATGAAAACACACTGTCAGATCTGGCGCCCCGAACCATCTTTTTCACAGGAGCCCAAAAGAGTGTTTTTGTTGCAGCAACAATCAGACTGTGGCTCCTGGCTCGTCGCTTTGGTCTGCTGCCTCCTGAGAGAGAGAGAGAGAGAGAGTGCCAAATCAAGATTTAAACGTAGACTGCTCGCTGTAAAAAATGTCCCACCAGTCGTCAGGTTTCACTTGGCGTGAAAAAGCGGCCTCAGTTAGCCTAAAAATGAAATAGACCTTTCTCCCATAAGGGACACTGTTGAGTAGCAAAATGGTGCCATGCCAAACAATGCCCCAGTTCCCAAATGTGTGAGGCCACGCTTTGTATGCTGCTTATGAAAATTGTGTGTGTGTGGGGTGGTGGGGGTGTTAGGGGCCAGGCAGAGGTTGTCACTTCACATTGCAGCATGCGCTAAAGGCAGACGCAAGGGTTTCCTCTGCCACGTGTCACACCCAATCTCCTCCCCTGGAAACGTAACCTAGTTTCTCTGACTGTGCGCTGGCACACGCACACACAGACTGTACATACAGAAAATTAGGCGCATGTGCACATACATGGGACGTGCCTTCTAGCTCATCATTGTTAAGTTCTATACGCTCCTACATGCTAAAAGGCCACTACCCCTTGACACCTCCTGCTTTCTCTAACGTACAACACACACACACGCTTGAATGAATGCGCACTCTTTGTTTAGTTCTGTGTGTGTCGGTGCAAACACAATCACACGGGCACAGCTGGCTGCGGCTCTTTGTTCTGTCAGTTTACACATGTAAGCATTAAAGATTCTCTGCTCGACTGTGTCATCACTGTACTACACTGTACATCTCTGCCTTATTGACAAGAGGTTTGGCTGTCTTTATCAGCTGTGAACATATGAAGAATCATAATATATGACCATTTAAGGACGGTAGTTTTGTGTTGTGTTGCTCAGTTATGATTTGGACAATTTACATAGAAAATGTTGCAGTAGAGCCAGCGTTTTATCGGAAGGTTCGATTCCCCTGGTCTGCATGCTGAAGTGTCCTTGTGCAAGATACCGTACTCCAAACTGCTCCTGATGTGATGGTCGGCCCCTTGCATGGCAGCCGCCGCCATCGGTGTAAGAATGTATATATGAATTATTGTAAGTCACTTTGGAAAAAATGGCCTAAATGTAAATGTCAAAAGGACACAACCATCTCAGCGCTGTGGAAAGGCACTGTAAAACACCTGGTTGTATTCTATAGGCATGTACCTACTAATCTTGTAGAAGGAATGATGGTTTTAAACCATCTTATGTCCCGGTGGTAAGAGGAAACTCGCATCAACAGGGAACAGACTTTGACATAACACCGGAGGGCTCTCCACCGAGTGAATGCCTGTCTCTTGTTTTACCTCGGTTTCTATCACTCTTCCTCTTCGCTTTCCCCATCAATGGGATCCTTTTCTACCGAAGTGTGGAGTTCCCACGGTTATTCCAGTTGTTTCTCCATTACTTGCGGTTAGCGACCAGAGGGAAAGAAAATGCCTCTTCCTGTTTTGCTAGCGTAATGGCAGACATGCTTCCTCTGTGCCGTAATGACCTTCAGCTTTGCAGGAAGAGTCGAGCCTGGTGGACTGAATAGCGTAGTGAAAGTGAGGTTTATAGGGAACCAGTCTGTACATGTATGGTGTCACTTGTTTTTACAGCCATTACACCGTGCAATCGATAATTACTGCAGTTTTTTAAAGCACAAAAGGTGTATATTGTAAGTAAGAACATAGTGAATTGTTGTGTGGGGAATGAGTTGCAGTATGCCATTTAACTTAACAAAAGTAATACATTTCCATATGAGCTGCCAGTAAATGATTTAACATTTTCTAAAATGTTACAAAGTTGATGTTATTTGCCGTAGCACCACTCTTGAACACAGCTGGAATTCTCATTCAGTCACTTACAATTATCATGAAAGCTTGAACAGTTTTGAGAAGTTAGTTAAACCACACAGCCAAATATATTCAAATCTTTTCTTTGTTTAAATTCTTTGTAAGGCTTTGATGTGTAATACCCAGCACTGTTTGGTTCATCGTCTCAGCAGCCGCACTTTCCACAAAATAGCTTCACTTCCATGTGTCGGACTTTGATCAGGTGCCAGTTTTGTCACACTCGCTCATTAATGCAGTCAGACACGATTTCCTCTGTTGATTGAATCAACCTGCGTGGATCTATTAGAGTTATTACGTGATCCGTCCCCGCCTGCGTGCACAGATACACAGGATGTGTCCCGTGTCAGCCCTGATGGAGTCGCATCAGAGAGCTCCAGCCTCTCGAGTCTGCTGTGACGCTGACTGTGTGAGCATGAGCGCTTGGCTCTTTCGGCTTCTTGGCAGCACTTAAAGGGCTCTGACAGCGGGCGTGCTTTTGTGTGAAAAGCTGCAACGTTGGCATTTTGGACAATGACTTGTGCACTGTTTTTCTTGTTGGCAGCACAGACTGAGAGCGTTAACACCATCTGTGTCTGGGGACGGCTTCGGTCTGAGGGAGAAATGATGCACTTCTCAAAAACAAGTGTGTCTGGTTGTCTAATGCCTGTGTAAACATTCAGCAGAATTAAAATGTTTGATATCATTTTCTGTGATTTTTAAGAGAAAACTGCACGTCAGACATACAGTAGAGCTTTGGATGGCTTTATATTGTGATATGATAAGTGTTGTCTTTTCCCGGTTTTACAGGCTGTATTGATTATTTACCAAAAGTCTCTCTGCGTTTATATTTTTTGCCCATAGTCCTCTTGACAATATCAATTAAAAGGTGCCGTATGTAGTAATTTTTGTTTAGAACAGTATTAATAAACAATCATGAAACACATTTGAGAGAGAACATCAACCTCTTATTAAGAAATAAGCATGCTGACATTATTTTAAAGATGTCTATGTATTGTGTTATAGATATTAATTCTGCAATTGGCAAGCACGCCTTTTTCAAACACCACTCTGAGCTCACAGCTCTGACCACTAGCTGCATGGCTAACCAAGCCAACTAGCCAATGGCAGCTACAGTTGGCAGCAGTTAGTGGTACAGGTTTCAAAATATCTAAATATATATTATTTGTGTCCCGGTTTTGCCTAAAGATTTCGGAATATTACTTAAAGTCATATTGCTCAGCCCTAGCAGAGCTCAGTTTTTCAGGCCTGAGTAGACGTCAGCTTTCAAACTAACTGCTCTTTGTCACTCTGCCAGGGTCAACCGTGCCCACCGGGTGCCTGATCATTTCCATGCCCGTTATCGTGCCCAGTCTCGGACCTACGTCTACCGGATAGCCCTGGGAACCGGCCACCACTCTCTGCTTCCCCTCACAGAAAGCAATCTCTGCTGGACCCTCCGCAACACGTGAGTTATCCCACTTCACACACTGTCCCCCCCCTCCCTTCATTCACTCATTGTCTTTCCATCCCTGCCTTTGTGTACATGATGATCTCCCACAAGAAATGAAAAATCGGGCTCAGGCTCTCAAGCTCAATCTAACAAGTAGGTCCAGACACACAGACACACAAACACGCAGACACGTAGACACACCCTCAGTAAGCTCCCGCCAAGCCTTGCAGAAACAATGGCACGTTAAACACATGAATAATCCACACGTGCCACGCCGGAACTGCAAATTAGGGCCAGTCAAACCAAGTGTTTTATCTGAGCTGACGTCTCAAAAACAAACAAAGGACACGTAGGGAGAGGATGGAGATGGGGATGTGAATGGACAGAAGCGCAGAAAGAGAGAAAGAAACGGGTGAAACGGCGAGCGCTTCATAGCTTAGGCGATGTTCTTTTAGCTGTGATTGGAAGGAGGGAGCGTGAAGAAACACATTTCAGAGAGCGCACGTATGAGCGTATGTCTGCGCTACACTTTTTTGGGGGGAAAGTAGGGCAAGATAAGCTGCGGGCTTATATACATGCAGAACAACACCCACGCACATTGCTCTGACTGTGTGTTTATTTCTCTCTCTCTCTCTCTCTCTCGCTCTCTCTCTCTCTCTCTCATCCTTCTCTCCACTACATTTAGTCCTTTTTGTCTTTCTCCATCCCTCCCCCCTTGTTCCTCTCTCTCTCTCTGAGTCTCTGCCTCGTTATCCCTTCACTCATTTTGAGCATCCATCTCGTCCCTCCAGCCCTGAGCGTCTCTCCCTCTCTCCTCTCTTTGATCTGCCTCTGCCTCATCATCGCACCCTCCCATCTCTCCCGCTG
>CAEMYA010002158.1:3015580-3047495 GCA_903131615.1 Diplodus sargus
AGCAACTTAACTTATCTTAACTCAGCTCAACTTTATTTGTGTAGCACTCGCCTTACAAACAGCCAACCCAAAGTGACTTGTACAGCAAAACCGAAACAACATGGACTAAAAATAAGACTAAAAACAAACCATATATAGTTAGCCAGACCAAAAAAAGCCAAATTAAGCTGAATTCAGTTGAATAAAATAAAATTAACTTAATCTTTAATCCAGAATGGCACCCAGTAGAGCACATACCTCTGCCTAGGCCCAACAGTCCCCTTTTAATTCAATCAATCCTAATTCAGTGTCAAATAAAGCTAATCTGTTCGATCTGGATTTTAATTTGGATTTTCCTCAAATTGTACTCACTCATATATACCAGCCACCTAAATATGTTTTATTATCAAGATCTAAGCATTATTCCCTGAGAAATTTACACAAATGTCCAATAACGTCCTATCTCGCAATCATAACGGAAGTAAGAAATAATTTTGGTTCGGTGAAAAAAGTTTGGTGGGAATCCATTCAGTTGTTTTTGTGTAATCCTGCTGACAAACCAACCAACAAATGAACACAGGCAAAAACTCCTTGGTAAAAATATAACATTTTCGGACGAACTATAACATTTCGGAGGTTTTGAAAAAGTTTCGCCAACAACCAATCCTTCGTCTCATTGGCTGCATTGTAACTTAAACCTTAAATTACTTGTCTGACCATCACTCCCAAGATATTAAAGTGATGAAACAAAGCAAAAAGCAGCTCGTTTAAGGAGCTCGAATCAGATCATTTTGGGCATTTTTACTTGATAAATTGCAGATTCATTTTCTGTTGAATGACTGATCAATTAATTAGTAGTTTCAGCTCTGATCTCCATAAATAAAAAGATGAAGTAAAAATAATTATAGGTAAACATGTGTACGTGGAGATAGACATCAATTGGTTGATTAATTATCATCACATCATAAACCACATTACTCAACAAATTAAAACATTGAATGTTATTGAATCTTGTGTATGACACCATATTGATGCTTCAGTCATCATCAGCTAAACTGTTATATGTTTTCACTTTCCAATATTCCCTTGAAGATTTTAATACCGAGCCATGGAGGTGTCGACCCACTCCATCCGGCCAGGTTAAAAAGTCTCTTAAATAAAAGTTAACACTTAAGGCAAGAATCAATCAGCTGTTCGGAGTGTCATTTCAGTGCTCTGTCACATCTTCATTCATGACTCTCATGCTCAAGACTTTAATTAGTGAGTCACGCAGCACACTCCTCCGTTTCCCTGCGCGCTGTATCCCTCCCTCTCTGCCTCGCTCTCTGTCAGATCATATTTAAGCAGACACAGAGACTGCGGAGAATCTGAGCACCGGGCCCACTCCCACTCGCTGCCTCAAATGAGCCGGTCGCCGACATGCTCCGCTCTCTCACGTGGCACTGTGCATCAGAAAACTTCGAATTATATAAGTCAGCCAATAAATTATTCTACTTTGAGAGCAGGAACACGGCGGCCTGAAAACCCGCTGGGCCTAATCTGCGCACCAAGTCGCTGCTGCGTGACCCGGCATGTTAGCGCCTGGGTCATGTTGCATTATCACAATTAATCTGCAGAATTTAATCTCAGAAGTATGTTAACCTCAGCTGCCTGTTATTAACATAAGATGTATAGTTTGTCATGATGCCTATTAAAAAGATGCCTGTCATCAGGGAGCTGGATGTGGGAGCCATGCACGAGGCCGCCGCCCTGCTGGTTGGGGTTCATGACTTCAGCAGCTTCAGGGCAGTCAACTCTGACATGCCTTTTAAAAGCCCTGTGAAGACTCTGGATGTGGCCAGCATACAGCGAGGAGGCTCTTTCGCACAGTCACACTTCCACAGGTAGGCTGGTCGCACTAATCGCATTGGCTGCCAGCGTCGATTTTGGTGCCACTTGAGGGCAGTGCAACAAGCTGTCGACCAACCATTGACATGTTTTAACCTGATAATGATGCTGTTCTCAAAAGTTGGCAGTTGCTAGCAGACAGAGTTATCAATTGCACTCTTCTGTTAGGCCTATTTTGGTCTCATAAAATCTGTTTTATTGCTGTTTTCTAACTTCCAGTCTTAATGTTAAACCAACCCTACTTTCTGTTTGATTTTTTTATAGCTTCATGTAATACCAAAATCTTATCTCAGATATGAAATTGTTTTGGTTTTCTCTTCTTACTAACAAGACAGCAAATAAATGTAATTATTTAAAGATCAATCTAGTCCTTAAAAATAAGGTGATGCGGAGGCACGTGGGCAGAAGACTGGCCTGTTCAGTTCAGGCAACAGTACTTCAAGCTTGTTTGTGTGTTTTAATGTACGCATTTGTAAGGATTTGACCTTTTTGAACTGCTCCTGCCTCTTCTTTTCATCTGCCAACGATAAGCTTTACTGGTTGGACTAGGTGCCAACAGGGACAGAAACCTAGGGTGCTAGCATGAACCCCTGAACCCGCTGTGCCCTCCAGCAAAGCTTATCGTTGGCAGGTGAAAAGAAGTGGCAGGCTGTCACAGAGATAGCACATGGCTCTCTGCAGCGTCCCCAGGGCAACAGTGGAGTTAGCGGTAAGACGGTGAGCAGGAAATTGACTATTCAAAATTGGAGAAAAAAGCCATGAAAATAAAGAAATTATGCATGTGCTTTTCCACTCCCATAAAGATCAATCTTGTGTTTCTCAATCTTGCATCAACTGATGCTCAAGAAGTTTGCCGAGGCAAAAGTTTTGAATCATTTACAGTCACTCCTCTCGGGGAACTGTGCATGTACAGCCCCAAAAATCTCCCTTTGAAGCTTCAGTCAGACTCAGCGGTATGTCCAATGTGATCGAAATCACAGGTCAAATAGACACAAAATATATCTTTTCCAAATGAAAAAGCTGAAAAAAAAACTTCTATGTAAGAACAGCCTGTCCCAGGATCACTAAAATGCTAAATATCACTCACACAATATCACATATGTTTTTTATTATAATTAAGAGAGAGAGAGAGAGGGCCATGTGGGCTTTGGGGGATTACACATCCAGGGGGTCACTCTGAATGCCAAATACCACTTTCACTGGCATTAATTATATGCCCTGAAAATATGGCGCACAATATGGACATGAGCAGCCTGTCAGCAGTTCAATGTCACAAAGCCCCTTTAACCCCCAACACACGTGGTGCATTAACAAGCTGTGAGCATCAGGGTTACAGATCTGGATTTGAAGTGTCCATGGTTTAATCTTTTCGTGCAGTGCAGTGTGTTTATTTTGAATACTGAATTATTGAAGAGCAAAAGGCTGAACTGAACTTCTAAAACAGACAGCTGTTGTATGTGAGGATGAGTCTGATCTCCGTTCAACATGGTGAACATGGGATGTTAATCCCTCCACAAACAGTTGATGTCACTGTCAAACAGACGTGAACGGTGCTCCTTTCGAAGCATTGTGTTGGCCAGACTGTGCATTAGCTGTAAGTGTGTTCTGGTTGGAATATATGGTAAATTCAGTCTTCAACCAACTGGAAAGCTGGAAACTCTGAAAGTATGAATTGGTTGCATTGTACATTATACTGGACTTAATATGTGTATGATATTGTAGGCATTAAGTCATCACATTTTTAAGTCCTTTTTCATTTAGAATAAAATGTTACACACTTAACTTGCACTTAATCACACACACTTAACATCTCTTTCTTTCAAAGGCTGCAACTTGCTACTGTATTATTTCCACAAATGTTTGGAAAGGGCAAATTGGCAAATGCTAGCATGCTAAAAGGCTTTATTATACCTGGTTAACATCAGTATGTTAGCATTGTTTTTGAGTCTGTCTGCATGGGTTAGCATTATTAAGCCACTTTTCCACCATTCCACCAAAATTTCAGTTTGGCCTTGTTACACTACACTTGTTACACTTACACTTACGGTTAAAAGGTTATTTTTGCATGTCCATGGTCAGAAGTTGTGACTTGTACCAAAATAATCACTCTTGTCCTGTTTTTGTTCAGTGTTGCTGTTAGCATAACTCAAAGCACGGCTGAACATCAGCCTCAGATATCCACTCACATCTTTTACTTTCAGTTAATTGACAACCAATATATTTATTGGATCTCATGGTTATTCATTTTTCGATTTTATTTCTCAGCATTGTCGATGTGAGCATATTAGCATATTGATGTAAGCATTAGCTCAATGCACCACTGTACAGTCCCACAGTGCTGCTAGCATGACTGCAACCTTTGTTCATGTCGTTCAAGATCTGAACGGTTAAACAATCATCAAAATGGCTACAAATGTATTTTGTGTCAACTCTATAATTGATTAATCAATTCATAATTTTAGCTTAATTTTGGGCTGCTAATTTCATGTATTTGTCTCTCATTCTGTCGTTACCATATTAAGATATTGATCAGAGAAGACACATACGCAGATGCAACGTGAGACAGCCTTTGTCTGCTCATGGTCACATACTGTCCCTCACCAGAGTTCAACAGCCCTGCTATATAAATCTGTCGCTGCACTCCTTATATGTCAAACATAATAATACAGCGAGCGATGACTCAAATTTGCATTTGACCCAATTCCTCCCATGTGCCTGTTTGCTCAGATCACTCCTCAAAATAAAAAAGTCAATCAGTCTTGGGGGGGGGGGGCACCATTACTTTAATGTTGAAACTAGAAACGTCAATGGAAAGAAAAATTGAATGTCAAATTTAAAATGGAAAAAAAGGGAGAAAAAAAATAAATCACCATCGTATTTTTATGGTATTACACATAATCCTGTTGGGCCTGAGCTGCACTGGCATGTTCAGCATGTGACATTTAAACAAATCTGTGCATGAGGAGGGTCCCCGGCTCTATCTGATGTCTGGCATGAGCCTGAATGTCACATCAGCCTCCAACTCTGTCCACCCAGTGGGGGGAAAGCATTGAAATAGACAACAATAGAGAGATAAAGCAAAGACGTGTCTTACCGTATAACAGACATTAGAGGCAGGAGCCGTTATCAGCTGGAATGAATAATTCACCCTCAGAACATGGATCGGTCTTAAATGCATTTTATATAGAAATATTTATCATTTGTAGGCGTCATTGTGATCCATGCTTACTTTATTACATCTGACAGTTGTTCAAGATTTTTGTTTTTCTTCTGAAATTATATTTGAATGCCAGTGGGAAGATTTTTGACCATTCTTCAGACTAGCACAGTATTGCAATACCAGGTACTGTCATGCTTTTGGGACTTAATATTTTAATTGTAATATGTCATGAGAAGTTTAGAGAATATGTTTTAAAGCCCTTTTTTTACCTTCTGCACCAATGTGCAGACCAGGCAAAGAAAATAAATCTGTGACATTTGTGCAAGTTTTAACACTTGTGTTGTTTTTGTTTTCTTTCCAGAGAGATACCATTCTGGGAGCTGACTTTTACAAGCAGATCTTTTCTCTATAAGCAGGTTTGTTCCTCTTATTGTCCTCAATTACTTTGTAATCTAAGTGGCTCCATCTGCTGGTGATAACTGAAAAATATGTATCATAAATACAAGGCATTCAAGATAAATGGACCCTGAGAGAAATGTCCAAGATAAAGGAAAACATACAGTTTGATATATAGTTATGGATTAAAACGTGTTCATTTGGCCCTGTGCTCCAGGTGCGGAGGATGGCAGGGGCTCTGGTGGGAGTAGGCCAGGAGCGGCTCTCTGTGCCTCAGCTGAAGGAGGTACTGGAGGCTCGAGACTCTCTGGCCTACCCGCAGGCCCTGGCTGCTCCGGCCCATGGCCTCTTCCTTACCCAGGTGGACTACAAAGAGACGGGTGAGGAAGCAGATCTTTTTTATTTTTTATTTTTTATTTTTGGCCTTTATGGCTTTATTGATAGTACAGATGAAGAGGGTGACAGGAAACAGGGTGAGAGAGACGGGCAGTGACTCGCAGTAAAGGGACCCGGGCCGGGATTCGAACCCGGGTCCGCTGCAGCGAGGACAGAGCCTCTAACATGGGGCGCCCGCTCTACCGACTGAGCTAAGCGGCGCCCCGGAAGCAGATCCTTAATGTCAATTTTTTATCAATTTTGTCTACATCATGACTTAAAGGTCATTTCGTTGTCTTAACTTGAATTTGTGAGGTCCTTATTGCCCCCAAATTGTGTCTAATATAAGTTTGATCTAAATTATTTGTTTTTTTGGCAATGAGTCAAGCTCCTCTGTGTGAAAGTTTCTGATGATTTTTAAACCTACCAATTAACCTTGTACTGTCTTTTCACTCTATATATTTGCACTAACCTTGTTGACAAGTTGTAGAATAATTTAACTCATCTTGACTGACACTGAACTGGACACGATAAATACTACTTGGCTTTATACTTACCTGCTATGCTTAAAAAACTAAAATCTCCCAAATTTGACACCTCATTAAAACAACTCCTATTACCCAAGATTTAATTGTGCAAACCACAACAACTTAGGCATCTATTATTTATACTGAAATACTGCAAACAAGGTTAAATATGCCCTTAACCAGTGAAAAAGAAAGTTTTAGCACTACATTTTCAGGGAACCGAAAACATGTACAGCAGCTGGGACGTATATTGTCAGTTGCCAACTGTTCTCTGCAAGAGCCCTGTCATGAATCTCATGCTTGTAAATAGGTCTGTACTAGGGACTGTTTTCATTTTCAATTAATATGTTGATAAATTAAATCAGTTGGATAAGTTTTCTTGACCCGGGATGATATCTTCAAACAGCATGATTTTTTCCACCCAACAATCCAAACGTCAAAGATATTCACATTTTCATATAAAACCAAGAACAAGCAGCATGTCCTCACTTTTGAGAAGCTGGAACCAGCTAATGTTTGCTGGAAAAAATAGTCACAATCAGTTATCAAAAAAGTTTTGTTTCAATCAACAAATCTTTCAACTTTCAACTTGCATAACATACAGTGCTGTGCTTGTAAGCACCATCAGTTAGGTGTTGATTGAATTCAGCTTTTTTTTCACGTTTCATAATTTCAGAGTGAAAAGATTTTACAGATTTAGTACGTCTTCTTTTCCCCCCTCAGACCTGCAGCACTCGCCACAGACATCGGAGGAATCATCCAGTGGAAACTCAGGGGACTGATGCTACCTCACTCAGTCACATCAACAGACTGTATTTCTATACTGCTGTATTCAATGATTGTATTAAAGTTTTATATTTATATGCATATTTCTTCTTATGGCAGCTTTACTCCGAGTCAGTGGCTCCACACACAAATAAACATCAGAGCACGTACAGATGGACATCTACATGTTCTTTTAATCAACATATTAAGAATACATAACTGTGTCCATGAATGCAGCTCAGCTACAGAATACCACACACCTTGAACCTATCAATGTCTATACATGACCTTCAGGTTACAACAGACAACTTGCTTCAAGCCTAGTTAGGCAGTATTACTCCTATGTATCCATGTATGAACTGGGTTTTGGTAGGTTCTGACATTTATCAAACAAGGTATACAACAGGTGGAGAAGAGTGTTACGTTCCGTAGCAAAAACTGCTGTGTGTGTGTTTGTGTGTGTCCATGGCTCTCGTACAGTGGTATTACATTATGGATCAACAAAGTGCACACACTCTCACTGATGATGTATACATCCAAATGTCCAAATAAAACTGCATACGCTGCTTCTTCACAGACCATTCTCGTGGATTTTCCGCACACTCTTACTTGCTTTTAATTTGGCTGCATCTGCTCATTGAGTTGAGTGATTTTCAGCAAGTTGTCTGTAAACAGTCTGTTACAAGAGGACCACCACCAGCAGTCTTCTCAGTGCTGGTGGAGGCCAGATGAGGTTTGCACAAGGTTCAGACTGACCAATCACTGCCCTTAAATGTTCCAGCGCATTGATCAAATACACCAGACGTCGCACCGTTTCCATAAATTTCACACAGTCACACACTGATGCAAGGTTAACTGATTTAGGCTCACCGTGATCAAAGTGCTGCATCTGTCAAAAAAATTGAACCTCATGAGGAATGTTTTTGCACTTCTTAGAAGTGTTTATAATTCAGTCATACTATGTCTTGAACCTAAAAATTTCAAATATGTACACAAGTACATGTTTTCTATCCATGCGACCATGTTGGAACAACACAGTGAATCTGATTGGCATAGGTCCTCAAGTCAATTCAGCATTTGGTTTCAAGAAGAGAATTCACACATCCTAAAGACGCCCATAATTCAATATATAATCAAAATTTCAAGTGTTAGCCAGAATATTAAGCCCAATGTATTAGAATATCAGTAACAAAATCATATGTATATATAATGCACTTGAGGAAGGCATTGCGTATATATATATATTTTTTAAAACTCACAATCCTTAATAACAGCACAGTCTGGGTGAAGAATGTAGCTGAGCTTAACTGGAGACCCTGATTGAAAAGATTGTGTGGGACAGTGAGACACAAACGGGGAACTGATCACATCAGACCTTAATGGCCACATTTTTTGATTAAAATGAGGTTTTACGAGACAGATGGGGGGAAAAAGAAGACTAATGATTAATGCTCAGTGGTGGCGCCAAGCATGTCCTGATAATGGCTGTGATCATTGTTTTGTTTTTTTGAAAATGATATAAATAACATGCATGTGAGATGTGTGATGGCTGATGATCGATTGCTGGCTAAACAGAAATAATTAAAATGAGTTAGTAGTGTATGATCACTCTAGGCAGCCTTGTTTGACTACAGACCCTGATGCTAAAGTTGAGGTTAATTCAGGATTAATTTCTGTCATGTGAGTACAGGTTGATAGTACTTGATAATAACTATCACAGGTTGATAAGTTTGCATAGACCCTTGAAACCCAACCATCACCATCTCAATATCATAATCTTAATGATTAAACTACCACTTGGAGCAGCATACCCAACTTCACCCTTTGTACTTTTGGTCAATACAGAGCACGATAAATGCTGTCATAGTCTACATGATACAGTTACATTCAATTATACTTTGTTCTTTTTAAAATTAAAAACTTTGTGGCACATAGAATGGTTATTAGTCTATTCAGGTTATTCGTGAATCTCTTTACAGAGTAGCTTGTATCATGCCACCACTACAGCCAACACCAAAAAGTGTTTATTAAGTCTGTGTGTGTTCAGTAAAACAGAGTCCACTATGGCTGCTTCTGCAGCATCACGATACACAGCAATAAACTGATTCACTTTATTCAAAGAGGTACAAAGAGTGAAATGGGGTATGTTCCAGAGACTTACAAAACATTTGTCTGAGAGGAGACATATCCACGTGTAAACATATGCTGTGTTTGTGGTTTTGCTCTTTCCTCCGACGGCTAAAAAAATAAAAGCATAAAACACTGTAGGAGCGTACAGTCCTTGGAGAGCGAAGAGGGGAGGGGGGAGTTGGGCCGGCGTTCTTCATGCGATAAACGACGCTCTCTTTAGCTGGCGATTTTCTCAATTTCATCCAGATCATCTGTGTCTAGTTTTTCAATTTTCTTACCTGCAGAGGGAGAAACCATAAAAAAAAAAAATGGGAGGATTGATTTAGAGGGTGTAAAAGCCACGATCTTCGTGAATTGAGTAATATTTTTTATTGTAAAGCTGTCGAAATCAATTTGGTCCGGCTGGTTTGTGTGTATAGAAAAGAGTTTACTGTAGCAGCTGCAGACTTACTGAAATGCTCCTGGATCCTGTTGAGGATGTTCATGCTCATCCTGCTGTCCACCATGTTGATGGCCAGTCCCCTTTTGCCAAATCGACCCGTGCGGCCAATCCTGTGCAGGTATGTCTCGTTGTCTGGGTTACCATCCTTGTCTACTGGCAAGTCGAAGTTGATCACCACAGAAACCTGCTCGACATCAATACCTGGATGTATGCAACAAGTGTGGAGATGATCAAACATACGTGGGTCGTCCTGTTTTTCAATGATATTTAGCGCCCATCAAGATGTACCACAAACAGTGCAGTGTGGGAGTTTTTGAACAGTTTAGTTGTAGCTCTGCAATCCATCACATTATATTTAAAATGAAAAGTACAATGGATTTAAGGATGTTTTTAAATCCACTTCCAATGACACACACACACTAATTGCCCTTTTTACACATATGGTCAAAAGGGGCTACAGCTCCTGCACCTTTCACACCAATTCACATCGAACAGCTAAATATGTAATCACATGATGACATGATGCACTCAGAACTTACCTCGAGCACAAACGTTTGTGGTGACCAGGACCTTTTCCTTGCCATCTCTGAAGCGGTCGATGACGGCGGCCCTCTGTTCCACCTGCATCTCGCCGCTGAGCAGCGCCACCTGGTGGCCCTCTCTGGACAGCTCCCCTGCCAGCCACCCTGCAGTCTTTCTTGTCTGAATCACACAGAGGAACGTGCTGTTAACTACTCGTTAAATATGATAAGATTTGGACTTGCACCCATAGTGACTCTTGAGTCATTCTTCTCCAACAATATGGACCTGAGATATGCCTTGTGTTGTTTTATTGATTGACTGATTGTGATGACATTAAACATGTTTTTTCCTGTTTAACCACTGCTGTGAAAATGATTTCAAGACCATCCTATATATTAATCTGGGTTTTGGGCTGAGGCTTTTCATTCAATATTACCACCTTCATGATTAACAGAGGTCCTTCTAAACTAGTAATGCCACATTTTGTGTTTGCTTCCTCTTAATGCTTGACAATATGATGGTTCGTACCTGATCGAAATGGTGTTTTGTACATATACACATGTATATATGTGCACTGTACATTTGGTGTTTTTTGGGAACCTAGTATGTGTATTTTCTGCTATGCATCATCTTTATTTAAAGCAACATCATGTAACTTTTGTTTTTAACCTAAAATAACACATTCAAAATCATGTTGATGTTACAGTGACTTGCAACAGGGTGAAGCTGTCTGTCTCAGCCACTCTGCCCCTGTCACTTGTTTCTGCACAATAAAACTTAAGTGAGATCGCAGGACCACAGTGTTACATACGTGATTACTTCAAGATAAGTTTTCGACATATAACATTGTTATGACATAATGAGTTTAGTTAGGAGTTTGCACCTACATTACATCTGACAAATCTTGCAGACCGGGAATTTACATTTTGTTAGGGGTGTTGCACAAAATGGCAATTTCTAAATAATATTATAATGCATAATGTTGTTGTTTTAACCTGCTCATCATTTGCCTCACCATCATTTCTGATCGTTCTGTTATGGTACATTTCAACAGGGTTTATTTGCACGTAAATATTGTACACCTTTGTACAGGTACTTCTAGTTTCATGTCTGAAGAAGGTGCTGTGAAAAGGGACCCATGGAGGTAATAACTGCTCATAAGAGCAATATCTTGTGTGCAGACTCTATTTTTCCACTTGTGATTCTGTTCAACACCTTGCATTTAACTTGTTTAACTTGTTTGGGTGTGCGCAGTTTTGTAACCGTTTTATCAACTTCTTCACCAGCAAAGAAGGTGTTCATATAACCGAACATGCAAACACAACTTGACAACCATAGCTGATTTACAAGACGGCCTTGGTTGGAAAGTGTTGGCAAAGTAAACCAGTAAGTTGGTTAGTGGTGCCAAGTTATTTCTTCACCCAGAGGAAAAGCTTTACAAGAATAACTGAAGAGCAGCTGTTTTTCTTGACATTATGATACGATTACAGAAGACACACTTAACAGGGATTTGTATTTTCACGAGAATCTTTCTAAATGCCACTCATGTCTGTAAATATGAAGTGAATGAACTCACATGGCAGAAGATCATGGCCTGTGCAATGGTGATGGCACCGTAGATGTTACAGAGGGCTTGGAACTTCTCCTCCTTGCTGTTGCACAACACATAGTACTGTTTGATGGTATCCAGCGTCTCCTCTTCTCTCTTCAACTTGATGATATTGGGATCAGGCACGATGCGCTGGGCAAAGTTCCACACTGTCTCTTCAAATGTGGCAGAGAACAGCAACATCTGGCAGTTTTTGGGCAGCATCCTGTGTAGCGGAGAAAAGTCAAATTGGTCGAAATTTCCTCACAGGTACTTTTTATTTATTGCTCACTGCCATCATTTTTTTTATTATGACCTCTGGATGCGGATGCTCTGGTCCTGGTGACCCTGTGTGGCAATCATGACATCAGCCTCGTCCAGCACAAACACCTTGATCTTCTTGGGTTCGATGAACTTGAGTTTACCGCACCAGTCAAGCATGGTACCAGGTGTGCCAATAACGATCTGTTCCTGCGGCTTCATGCCCCGCTGCACTGAAACGTTTACAAGAAACAAGCACTCATCAACACACAGGGCCGTCTCTCAGCCTTGTGTTTTCATCAGTACGAACCATTCAAATACAAGACTAAATTCAATCTAGTAACTAACAAGTGATTATGATTAAAACATTTTTTTTTGTGTATTTTAGAGTGTCAATGTTGCATTGTAGAGATCAGATAAGGCTTACATTTGTTTCCTCTGATGGCGTAGAGTAATTTGACCTCTGGGTAATGTTGGCCCATCTGCTCAATTACCTTGCCAGTCTGAAGTGCCAGTTCATATGTTGGTGACACACACAGGCACTGATGGAGAGAAAGAGATTAAAAGGGGCGAAAAAAAGATTTTATGAAGAGTTGATAAATGCTCTTGGCATTTAGCAAAGGTTGTCATGGATAATAATTATTGCAAGAGATGGGTAAAAGTAGGCCACAGATTGGCCGAACAGCATTTCACATGCATCAAGATTTCAATTAGAGACTTTTTAAGTGAAACCAACCTGAGGATATTTGTCGTTGGGATCTACATGACTGAGCATGGCGAGGACAAAGGCAGCTGTTTTTCCTGTTCCTGACTGCGACTGGGCAATCAGATTCTGTGGACTAAAAGTAAAGTGGAATCAGATCCCAAGCAAAAGAAGCGAAAGAAAGGTGGTATTAGTTTACTGTAACTAATAAACCCTTGTCAAAAGGTGTGATAAAATTGATTTCAATGTTATACAGAAACTATTTGGTGTGAGAAATTTCAGTCAGCCTCGAAAGACTTAACGCTTTGCTTAGAGGACTACATAACATTTCCATACAGGGCAAAGTGTACTCACGGTTCGGCCAGCATCATAGGTAAGGCAGTCTCCTGGATTTTGGATGGCCGGTTGAAACCCATGGCGTACACACCCTGAAGCAGCTGCGGTTTGCTGCACACAGGAGAAAATAGAAATGCAGATGCTATCCATTCAAAGATCAAACATTAAAACAAAACAATCAGAATGTTCTGGTGCAGGTTTAATTATAGCCGGGGTCCTGATAGGAACATCTTTTCTGATGACATGCATGTGTCATTAATACAAAAACTGACTGACAGCTGATTTTTAAAAAAAAATCAATATGCGAGGCAGCTAAAATATTGTCAGACAACAACAGAGATGAGTGGACAATCCACTTACAGTCGCAACTCCTCAAAAGACTTGACGGAGTAGAGCGGAGAGTTGGGATCCTTCTGAAGAACTTCCACTTGATTAGTGTTGTTGACGAGATTATTCCGTATCAGTTTGTTTAGCAACGATTGTGCCGCTTTGTCCTCTGAAAAAAAAATGTTTCAATAAGCGAGACAAACAATGACAATCGAGAATGTCAGGCAGCTTCACCTGAGGATGGATACCTTAAGGACGTGTATGAGGGTATTAATGAGCTGCATACCTTTGTCGTCATCCTCTGCGTTTGTCTTGTTCTTCACCTCAGCTTCTGACTTTGCAGCTGCACTGCTGGAGTCTGTCGCATTTGCTGTCGTTGTCCCTGGCAATATCACAAATGAAACTTGTGTTTACATCCAAAACATTTTTTTTCTTTGTATAAACCAGTTTTCTGACTTGCATTATTTACAAACTTACCATTTTCCTCTGATTTCTCATTTAGCTGAAGGTGACCGATCTGAAAGAACAGAAAGTTTACAGAGTTGTTCGTCTGAATATTTATATCTAATAAACATTTTTTTTTTTAAGTCAGGGCGAGCCTCAGCTTGTGCCTTTCGTGATAATACATACTGGCAGGTTAAAAAAAACTCAGACTGAGTCATGAAACTTTATTCGTCAGTATCGCTATTTTAGAGCCTCTTGCAATACTAGCTTGTTAGCCAGCTAACTGCTAACGCTAGTAGCTGAACGAGCACGCAGCGTCTGAGCCGAGGCTAGTTAACTTAGCTCTCACGACAGATCGAGGCCACCCGGTAGTTTCGTATGTAAGTCCATGTTAGAGTGCCACAAGAGCCTGTTTAATCACTGACAGCGCTGCCGTTGAACAGCTACAACTGTAAGGAACAATGCTGAGCAGTTAATCTACGTTTACAGGTTGCCAGAACAGGCCAATGCATCATTAAAACAAGCTAACAACACGTTAGCTCGTGTTGCGTAAGTTAAGGTTTACCGATTCCGCCGCGGCTTCTTGCTCGTCCACCGCCTGGGCCCAGGAGTCCGTAGCCATTGTGGTACAATTTTCTTCTTTTGTTTATTCACTGAGGTTAACTCAACAAGGGAAGCAAGCTCAACGTGAGGAGTCAGTAATGTGAAAGTAACTATTCACCACAATGGCGTGCTGAAACGATTATGAGCACCTGTGCAACCGCTCACAAGTCCGGGTAGAAAGTACCGAACGATTACAGTTCCCAGGTTGTGGAAAGTTCCTACCAGACTTTCAAGATGAACGTGCGTGATTGCCAATTAATGTCAAACATTAAACAAAAGCAATTAAATGTGATTACTTCAAAACCGACATTTGATCCTTTTTGTGATGATTGGGGAGACTGGAGGATTGAATGTCAGGAACCACTACTCTGCTGATCCTGTGGGTGGCGCCAAATTGTTCTGCATAAACTCAGCCTTCCTGTGCAAATAACACACACACACACACACACACACACACACACACACACAAACTGACAACAACGACGATGCAGGTTTGTTTATTTATATGCATACAAGGAAAGAAAACAAGTAATTCTGGATTACCAATCAGGAAACAAGGGGAACTGCTCCAAGGCACCTGAGCCTAGATGGCCTAAATTTTACACTCTTACAATGTGGCAGTTAGGTTGTAGAGATTTGATTTATCGTAGATTTGTGTGGTGGTGTGCCGTGCTGACATGCAACATGAACTGGATTGGTTAGGGCTCCTGCAATTTATAGGGACCTTGCCTAGGGGCCATGTGTCAAAATCTGGTTAAAACACCTGTAAATGTAAGCTGATATCATACTTTCACCATGTATTCCCCAAATAAATGTGTACATAGAGTAATGTAATGGCCCTACTACTCCAGTTAGGTGTGCTGAAATGAACTGAGTGAAGCTGAATGGATTCATGTTGGGTTTAAACATGTTTTTTGTTCAGTCACAGTTTCAAACATTTCACTTTTAGAAAGAAAATGTGAATGTCAAATGTGGTGCTGTTTTGATTATTCAGTTATTTCTGAGAGACATACTGGACAAGGAGTAATGGGTATTGGCAAATGACACATCTTTCTCTTACAGTCTTTCATCTGGTCCCGTATAAAACCGGTCCCGGTGAGAAAGGTCTAAAATCACACGACAGCCATCGTTGCACAAATGACTTGTTCAATGCATGTTTGTGTATCAGAAGCTTTGCATTGTTTATGTACATCGAGGACAGTGAACATGAGCTATATATGTATATCCGTTTACTGCATGCTGTGGATGTAGTGTGTTTTCACAAAAGAAAAGTCTTGTTGGTGTAAAGGCTGTTTCAGAATGACTACATCAGTGAAAGCCGTGTTGAAATAATGAGGGGGGAGAACCCCAAATATAATGACCACCACATTGAGAAACTCAGAAGCATGAATGAATTCCTGTGATGCAACCAGTGTATCATCATCATTAAACAGCAACATCCAGAACTGAGTGAGAGAGACGGGCATCCCGTGAGGAAAAACTCCCTTTGAAAGTGCAAATCGCTGCAGTTTTTGAACGGCATTTTTTTTACCGCTTCAGCTTTGAAGTCAAACAACAAATCCAGCATATAATTGTTAACCATGTTTTTAAAAATGTTTTGGAGGAGCCTGAGGTATTTGTAGAAGACGCTTTAAGCCAGTGATCTATATCTCTCTATTGAAGACCAGGATTATGTATTACGTGGAGGAGACTTCAGTCTGTTTACACAAACACATGTGGGAACTCGTCTGCCTTTTTGGGACAAAATGCAAGTACCCACAATGTATATCATTCAACTTTAGGATTGCTGCTCGGTTTAGAATAAGTTTAAGGTTAATGAGTACGACTAAGGGGACACCGTGAGTCAGATTAGAAGATTGGTGATCTTCTTATGTCTGCACAAAATATTTGTAGCTAAAGCCAGTGGCATTTTAGCTACGTTTCATGTAATCTGCGATGTAAAAAGTAACTAAAGTTATCAATTAAATGTAGTGGAGTAGAATAATTGCCTCCAAAATGTATAGAGAAAAATATTCAAGGAAATACGAAAGAAAAGTACAAGTACCTCAAAAGTGTTTAGTACTCAGAGTAGTTAGTTAGTTAAATTCCATCACTGTCTTGTACTTTGTTTGGATTAAACTAATGAGACATAACACCAATGAGACTTACAAGTGCTGGTAAACAGATTGTGGACTGGGTGGTTCCCCTTGTCTTCTCTGTTTATGCTAAGCTAAACTAACTGCCTTCTGGCAGTAGCTTCATGTTTGCAGTAAAAAGAGAGAGGCATCCGTCTTCTCATTTAAGTCTGAGCTAGAAAGCAAATACGCAGTTTTCCAAGCTTTCAACTATTCCTTTTAGTGTGCAGTACAGAACTGAGACTTGTTCCCCTCATCTGAAGCAGATGAATCTATCAGTCATGACACTTGAACTGTGTCGGCACAGTTAGGAATAGTGCCGCAGCCTAGTTATCCCAGTTCGGTGCTTGAGTGGAAACCAGGCTATTAACCAGAGTTTGCCTCCACTGAGGACCACGCAGGAGCACCCGGGGTCACCTCTGGAGCCAGACTGCTGTGGCTGACTGCTCCTTAAACGAATGCAGAATTGATTTCACACATTTCCCCTGCTCCACTGGGATAGATAGATAGATAGATGATGACAGCGGCTTTGGATTGTGCTGGATGAGATTACATTGATCTCTGTTCCGCTGTCATCCGACGGTCGACGCCACTCCACATGTGCAACGCTCCCAGTTTATCTACATGTGCAGTGTGTGCTCGCCGGCGTGCGAGAGTGTCTTAGATCGTCAGTTTGGAGTCACATTTGTCAAAGGCTTGAAAGAGCTGAGTTTATTGTTGCCTCCAATCAGCTGCCTTGCTGGAGGTATCCATGGCAACTGAAAGAGTAAAAGTAAGGCTTGAGGTCTCCAGAGAATTTGGAAGAGACAGAGAGAAGGACTTTGTATTGCCACATAAGGACTCATTTCAAGCGCTGAATATGACCGAGAGGATATCAAAGTAGCGCGGTTGCAGTAGAAACTGCTTTTTGTGTGTGAACAACCTGAAGAAAGGTAAACACTGAGCCCTCGAATACATAACGTAAGATCGCTCGAACACTACTCCATGCTCATAAATGTACAGTGTGTCACAGTTTATGTAGGCAGCGAACTGTATAAACTCACTGATACTCTCCATACATTTAAACAGTAACACTTCAGCAGGGCGCTGACACAGGAGCCCCAACCTGAGTCCTCTGGTTTAAAGATGATCTCCCTCCAGTTGAAAATAAAAACTTATGCAATATAAAACGTTTTTAGATGAGATTATAAACGGAATAAGAGGAGTCACTTGAGTGAAATCTAAACCTTTGAGTCCCTTCTATGTCCGTATTGATGACTATTTTTTTGTTTTTGTTGGGAGACTCTTAATTAAAAGAAGATGGACTTCTATATCGTGTGTCTCTGTTCTGTTTTCTCTCCTGTTGTTTCTTTTTTTTCCGAACATGCAAACTATGTGGTTTGGAGTTATTATTTATTTTTCTTTGGAGCTTGAATGTCAACCGTCTGACGTCTTTGTCTCTATGTGGTCTTACCATGTGCTATGCAATCCCATGTGGGATGGTCCATTTCAATGGTATGACACAAAAATAAAAAATGCATTCAGTCGTTCATTCAATCATTCATAGGATGCCTCGAGGCCGGTTTGAACTATGAAAGGGTGAATGAGCAGCTCGCCAGTGGGCCAGGTGTGCAGGACTGCTTCACTGTAGTCTGAATGCCCCTGAAAATACAACTAGGAAGAGACAATTAGGTAATTAATCAAATGTAAATATGGACCTTTCTTATACTTTGTGATGGCAAAGGACACACCAGATAGTTTAGATTAGATCAGATATAAGGTTAGATAACACACTCCAGTACAAGCCATGTAGCCAAATGCAGACTGAAGTGGCAAGAACGGTGTGGTAGAGACAGTTTTACTTGGACACATGAAAGGCTAACACCCAGCAAAGAGAAGGCAATCCTTTCAATAAGAGATCCGAGGCAGACAGACAACAGGCTGGGATGAAGGCATAACAGGGACAGACAGGCAGAACTGATCAAAAGGTTCAGGCTTGGACAACTCAGTAACAGACAATCTGGGAGAAAGTGGATGCTGGCTGTCCTCCATACTGTACATAATGGGGCTGAAGAGCAGCTGTGCAGACAGGTGACTGCTGGGGAGGAGGGGACTCTGTAGGGACGACTGGTGGACAGGTGCAGAACTGCCAGCCTGGAAAGTCAGACAACATGGCAAGCAACATTAATAAGTTTCCCATTTTCTGTTTTCTTTTCTTTTCCTATATACATATGTGTATATTTATATCTATATCTATCTATTCTCCTGGCCTCTACTTATATATTGATTTATATTGCTATATATTGCAGCTAAATGCTGCTAAAAAGCTTTTCACACTCAACACATAAACCCACTCACAACACCTACATCTCTGAGTTGAAAAAAAACAAAAAGACTGAAGTAAAATATATCAAAAGTGTAACCACCATTACATTGTCAGTGTCTTCCTTGTCACCATGTCAGATCCTAACCAGCTGATCAATGTGAGGCCAGATGTCTGATCAGCTCTTGAAAAAATATTCAGAGTGTTATCGATTCAGATATTTCATTTATTTAATGTCTTCTTGATGTATTCTGAAAATATTGTCTGCTGCTTTCTGCTGTTCCCTGTCCTTCTGGCACGTTCGTGGTGATGGACGTGACACACACACAAAAGAAGGGGGAGGCAAACGCGTCTCCTCGCAATGTGAGAGTTTTTTGCCGGATTACCAGCGTTGAAAAAGCCTGCATATACGTGGATATGTTTTTAAATAATTTTAGTTTGAGTGAACCAAACAGTGAAGTTGTGAGCCATAAAAACCAAAACAATGACCCGAAAAACCCTAAAATGCTCCATGGAGCTGAGAGCAACTCAGTTAGACGAATATTGCGTGGGAAGGTTTCAATTAATCATTTTAGTTATTTACTAGATAAAATCAGACACATTTCCTGGCTCCAGCTTCTCACTTGTGAGTATTTGATGCTTCCCTGTGCCATACACCATAGTAAACAGCATAATTTTGAGTTTTGTTGGACCAACTCATGACATCGGAAGATATCACCAACTGCACTTTGGAAAAACAGGCATTTTCTGACATTCACAGACAAAATATTAATGGAGAAAATATCTGTGCTTTAATTGATATGAAAGAATAATAGTTGCAGTCATACAGCTTATACAATAATACGGTGCTATTAGAGAGAGAGTGTTAAGTGGTCAGCCACTGATGCTGGGCGATTAGGCCTGGAGCTCATTTGGCATTATAGTTCATCCCGTAAGCGTCAAGGTCTCTGGTTAGGCCAATCAAGTTTACCCACCATTGGGCATACCTGACTCACCTCACCTAACTGTCTGATTATTGACTTTGAAATGTATTGCTGTCACACACACATTGCTGCCTCTATTAAATATATGCCTCAATATGGATACCAACATGGTTTCAGTGCTGGCTGTGATGCTACTGTGCAGTGACAGCAATACCGCATGTAAAACTCTGCAGCAGCAGGAGTCTGTCTCCTCCGCCTTGTCCTCTCTGTCTTTAACATGGCAGCACTCAGGTCCTCGGTTTGTCCACCGTCGGCTAATTAATCAGAATCAAAGGGAGACAAATCCTGTAAACACTGACAAGCTGCATGCTCGGGTCCATAGGTGAGGGAGAGACAAGCAGAGGGGGAGAGAGGGAGATTAAGGGCGGATTCTCCCCAGACCCTTTCTCCCCACTTTCTTCTGGCAGAAGTCATTAAGATTCAAACCTCTGATCCTTCACTCTGTGCCCGCACCTCACTGCTTGCTGCACGCATATATAGCATGAATAAAATAAAAAAGAGAGAGAGAGAAAGAAAAGAAACAGAACCTGCGCGCCCACGCCAGAATTAAAATGGTGATGCAGCACTTGTTTTTCCGTCAATAAGAGAGGGCAT
Organism: Diplodus sargus; assembly: GCA_903131615.1. Taxonomy (NCBI): domain Eukaryota; kingdom Metazoa; phylum Chordata; class Actinopteri; order Spariformes; family Sparidae; genus Diplodus; species Diplodus sargus. Next base: position 3,036,019 of record CAEMYA010002158.1, read on the forward strand.
GCAGAGAAGGAGAAAGAGAGAGAAAGTGAGACGGCGTGAGAGATGGCGAGAAGGAGGGAGAAAGAGTTAGAGAGTAAGGGGCTGACAGCTGGTTGGTATTCCTGAGGCTTAGCCAGAGAGGCTGATGGTGCAGAGTGGACATCACCAAGGAATTTCAATGTGGATGGAACAGCTTGCTGTTGTCAGAGTCGGAGCGCCAGCCTTTATATTACAAACCTGACCGTTTTACCAACTACTGTGTGTTTAATGAAACAACAAGAACAACAGAAAAAGATCAGATTATTCATGGAACTTATTTAGTATTTTGATTATAACGACCTGGTCTCACCGCTGTTGCTCACCCACAGACAGAGCCTTTATTTTCCTAAACATAGCAGTTTTATTTTATATATGTTTAAATGCAAAACAACACAAATTAACGATGTAATTTGACGAGGTTGTGATGTAGCGCAGACTCGTGGGAGTTGTTGTCTTCATTGTTCAACCCTTGCCATTAACAGTCTCTCTGACGTGACTCAGGCAGAAATGTTCACAGACAAGATAATTTATTCAAGTTTTATTCACATTATATTGACTCACATTTACCGACTTCCTTCCCCGCTTTCTGACACGTCATCAAATCTTTCCCCAGAAGTTATAGAGACAGGAGACCAAATGAAACGCAGTGTTACCTAATTTGCATATTTTTCTGCAGGGAAACATTGTTGGAAACATTTGGGATAATGTAAAAACCCAACTCATCAAAATATACAACAAAGGTCCAGTCATTTCTAAAGATTTTAATGTGAAATGTTACATATTATATCTTTAATTATACTGTTTGTTTTTTCATTACAACTGACAGATGTTGCAGCCTTTGTTATGAAATACAATTGCTTAATGCTGTTTAAACCCTTACGCTATGGTGTTTATTTCAATTTCTTGACATTTCAAATTCTAGTAGTGAGCCCAAAATCATCAGATATACAAAATATGTCGGGCAGAATTTGGGGCAAATGTTTCAGTCACACACAAATATTTCCATTTGATGGAATAGTGCAGCCATAACATTGTGCTGAATTTGAATATGTCACTCCATAAGATATATACAGCTCCGATTAAACATGACACACAGTTCTTGGAGTGGAGTAATGACTTAACAACCATAAAGCTACACAAGAGGAAATAAAAGAAGAGGAACTGGACGTTAACATTATCCCAGATGTTTCCAACAAAGTTCGAACCGGGAGAAAATGTAAATTTTATTCAGGGTAACGGTGCGCTGCATTTGGTTTCCTGTCTGTAACGCTGATAAAACACAACCTCATCCGTGAACATTTCTGCCTGAGTCATGTCTGACAGATTTGTCATCGGCAGTGGTGGTCGTTTAACAATGAAGACAACAATTCCCAGGATCCCACATTTCAGCACGTCATCCCACCACATCTTTTGTTTTCATTGTTTGAAATGAGAGACCCACGATGGCATAAATGACATGCTGTGTGTTTAAGGACTTAAAGAAGGACTCCTGTCCTCTGGGAATCATATAAAAACTTCTCAACTACCGAGTTGTTTATTTTGCTCTAATGAATAGAAGAAAATGGTTATATGTTTTGGTCTCTGTTGGTATTTGTTCTGTCTTTGAGTGACTGTAAGGGTTAGATGTTGCAGTACTTAAAAAGTGAGTTGGCCTAAACATTTCAAGTGAATGATAGTGTCAGAAGGGTTAGTGTATATGGCTGTATTCATCACCAAGGTGTGGGGAAAGGTAAGAATCGTTATACTGAGCCTCCAGAATTGAAGCCAGTTTCAGTCCCAAGATTTTCCATGCAACCACGAGCATCTGGATCCAGCCTCCCTCCTCCTTCCTCCAGGGGAGCCCCAGCTCTCACTGAAGCCAACCGATTCACTCAATAAACAGCTGGATTATTACATAACACGAGGTGGGGGCTAAATAGCCTTGAGACCTTTGAAAAACCTGAAAAAAAAAAGATTAAGCAGACTCCATTCGCACATGCAGTTTGGAGTTCAACAGTCATTGACGATCATGCGGCCGTGTTCATTCATCTACCGGGGCCAAAGAGCTTCGAGGCTGTCAAGCCCCGGCTCAACAAATTTCAATTCCTTAATAATTTATTAATGGCAGGCAGTCAAATTGCATATCAATAATGTAGAAGGGCTCAGTACAATGTTGATACAAAACACCCTTTCAGTCGGGCTCATTCATGCTCACAGACCTGCAGACATATGTACTATGTTTAGTCCCACGTGGTCCGGCGCTGGCACATTGCATGAATCCAATCTGCACCAGTGAGCTGTGTAATGCTAGTTGATGATGGAGCGACTCAAAATGCGTCTCGTGTTTTCCTTTATTAGCCTTTATTAGCCTGTGCACGTTGAAGAAGAAGGACAAGTTTGGCGCATCAAACAATATACGAGATCAATTCTTAAAAGTATCTAAATGTATATTTAGACAATATCTCTCCGCAAACCTGTCAAGAAGTTTGCAACATTGTAGCGACATTTTGCACACATACGCGACCATCTCGTCTCAAGGGCGATTGGACAGAGGCTATATTGTGTGTCTGGGCACGAGCCAATCACGCATGTAGGACAAATTAAGTGACCAATGGCGGATTTCCATCTAGGTCAGCATCTTTTATTCAGGAGGCACGCGTACACAGTTACATGCCATCTCGCCCCGGGGGCCCTGCGGAGACCCACTCTGCCACCGAGAGATGGCCCACCATTTTGTTCTGTTTTGAAAATGATCTCCATGCATGAGATTAGCTGGGGGGCCCACAAGCTCTTCCCTTTGTTGTGCATTCCAGTTTGGATATTTCCCCGGTCGGTGGCTGTGAATGTGTGTGCAGCGCGTGCATGCGTGGTGCCGGGCTGCCTGTTTGAGGGTGCGTATTGCTCGAGTGCGCGTGCGTGTGTTTTTAATGGGGGTTTTGCTCGTTGCAGGGGCGAATACGATCTCAACGGAGACATCCGATGCCCATTCTGTGTATGAAACTGTAGTGCGCTGCTGCTGAGCTTGAGGAGAACGCTTATAGCATCTCAATCTGTCTGTGGTGTTTACAGCGACGCACGCTTTGCAACACAAACCCTGCACGTTTGCACGAGAGCATGTGACCGTGGAGGCGGGGTCAGAGGTAAAACTCTGCATTTATTGAGGTCACAAGAGACTGCTGCCGGTGCCTCCTCCTTGAACTGCTCGTGACCCCGTGCACACAAACATACATAAGCTGGGAGGCAAACCGCTGCGCCGGCCGGCGTGTCGTTCGTGACAGACATCGGCTGTCAAAAACACAACCAGGGAGGGGATAAATAACACCGTGCAAGCGGCTACACAAGCATGTAAAGTTGGTTATCGGTGAGGCTTTTTACGATGCCACTGCACCAAAATGTAAAAAGCTGTCTCTCTCAGCCGTTGGTTTCCCTCCACAGACTTAAAGCAGCAACAAAGCAACTAGGCAGAGAGAGAGAGGGAGAGAGAGAGAGAGCAAAAGAGAGAGAAGGGAGAGAGAGAGAGACTGGGGATGTGGTTGCTATAGTAACCATCTGGTGGGTCTGAACTGTTTCTCCCTGGCATTCATTTCATCATATTGAGCCTCTGTCTCTCTCCCTCTCTCTTCCTCCACTCTCACTTTTGTTTATCCCTCTCTTTCCCTCCTTCTCTCCTGGCTCTCCATCTCTCTTATCTCCTCATCTCCCTCTCGTGCCGCCGCTCTCCCACTCTCTTCCGATCTGCCTGCCTGCCTGCCTGTCGCCCTCCCTCCTTCCCTCCCTCCTCCAGGCCTCTTCACTTTCCTTGGAAAACAGTGCGAGAGAGTGTTTAATGTTAATGTGGAGTGGTCCCTGCCTTTGTTTGCTGTCTGTCCATTTTTATCACTCCGCACCTGAGAGTCCCATCTGTCCAGCTTGGACTCTTACCCCTCTTTTTTCAGAGCAGAACATGAGGTTGAGGTTTTTTCTGGAGGGGAGTAGAAGGCTGGACTGATATCTGAGAGGGGAACTTGCTTGAAAGATTGACGTCATCCGCGATCCCGATTTAAGCTGCAAACAAAGTGGGTTTTACCACCATATCATAGGCAGGGTTGTTGTTTTGGTCACACGCTCTGATTCAGCTCTGCCCAGAAAAAACTTGACGTAAAAAAACCTCCATTCGGAAGCAGCAGGCAGAATATTGTGGTGTAGCGTCTAAAAGGGATGTTAATTTATTTTTCCAACGAGGGCCGCATTTTCCTTTTCCCTCTTCACGTCCTTGTAAATTCCCAGCGGAGCCTCAGTCGGCACGAGAATACCTGATCCCAGTGCCAATTGATCCCACACACACACACACAGACAGGGAACACACACGAATCTACAAACAGATACCGCACGTGCGTACATCTGTGCACACACTGAAATGGCAAAAAAAGAAAATCAGAATAAATAGACCAACATCTGCACCAACGCGTACGCACAAGCACAAACACACAAGCACACACATGCAGTGGAATGAGATGCAAATGTTGCCTCAGCCATTTGCATGCCACACACATGCTATTTCTGCATCGAATAAAACCCATTGATTCACGCCAAGAAAGACGGGAGGCGATTTTTCCCGGTGAGGTGGCTCAGCATGCGAGGTCACCGCGGGTATTTCCCTGCGACGACGCAAAGGTCAGATTCACGAGGCCAGAGAAGTGGCTGTGTGAGGCCTGAGTGTGTGTCAGCTCGTGTGTGTGTGTGTGTGTGTGTGCAGCTAGCATGGAGCTCGCTGGGTGTTGTTTTGCTCCTGGTGCCTGTGACCTATGAGGCTCTTTCTCCCTCGAATAGCTCTGCTCGCTCCTTCCCCCTTCTACACCTGTCAGACGTACAGTACCTAGCCTGATCAGCCATCAAGATCTTGACATCTGTCTGCCCACTTTCACAGCACACAGTCATTAGCCCCTCATCAGTCCTCACTACAAAACCCATTTGCCACAATGTTATCCAAACAGTGTCTGACTCACTGAGTTAATAAAGAGCTTCCCATTTTGTAAATGACAAGGACGGAGGATCTGTTACAGTTAAGTGGGATTCCGAGCCTCTTCTAGCGGCAGTGGTCACTCAGCTCTAATTTGAATGTATCTGTCCAGCCTGAGGTGAGCAGCATCTGCTGCATCTCTGCGATAACAGCATTAGGAGCATCTGAGTATGCAGCTAAGAGGGTTCGTGTGATAAATACATAATCTGCATTTGAGACGTGTGTGTGTGTTTATCTGTGAATATGCGTTACGTATGTCAGCTGGATAAGTGTTACAGTATCTACACCAACTGAGAAGTGTGTCTTCCTGGATTAGCGCTAGTTAAAATGCATGACGGGGCTGTCAGTAGTGAGGAGGGCGGACAGTAAGACAGTCGTACCTGTTCATTACCATACATATACAGCACGAGAAGTCTGAATGGGTCTCATGTGGTAGATGGCAGAGTTGGGCACTGAGCAAAAGTGAACTTTCGGCATGCTGTGTAATGAATTTTGGATTAGACATTGTGGCTGAGCAAGGCCCAATCCACACTGTTGTTGCATCATTTAATTTTAGGGTTTTATATTTAGTTTTTTAAGGTATCATTCCCCTGGGAACACTGTAATCTGGCGTCTCACACCAGATGCTGTGGACAGGCTAGTCTTCCTGGCACAGAATCTGTAATGTCTCGCCCTTTAGTCACCAAAGCCTGTATTTATAGGGGCGGTTTGTGTCAGGTAAAGTTCATAATGTTTCAGAGAGCGAAGGCGGATGCAGTCAGAATAGAGGTGAAGCCAGGAAAGCTGTCAGTTTGGCAGTTAATTTATGTTGAAGGTTTTGTCAATAAATCTGTCATCTGCTTTGGAGATCCATTCAAATGTCTGTTGCTCTGTTTCTCCTCATAGATACTTTGATAAACAGGTATGAGCATCAAAGTGTTCGATAGACATCACAGAGGTCTGCATTTTCGCTGTCCATCTCCCTCTCCACTGACAGCCTCATCATGTATTTCATCAGCGTAGTAATCCAGGGAGACACATTTAAATTGGGCCTCAGTTCCTCCTCGGGAGATGTTCCAAACAGATAGCTGATCAGGAAATTACTCAAAAAGACATTTCATAAACTCCTGATTAACCGTTTCTCACTGTTTAATCTTTTAAACATCTTTTTCATTCATGACTTTCGTTTGTTCAAAGGTATGCATCAATAGGAGACGTGCTCTGCTTCCTTATAAGGGCTCTTTGTAACAATGTCTGACATTTAACATGTATTAGTCACTTTTTTATTGGCCATATGTGAGCAGATTTTAACATGACGTGGAAAGCTAAGCCCCGTCCCGTCTCTCTCTCGGTTGTTAACACAAGCCTGTGGACCAAAACTCTCTGTAGATGACCTTGTGTCCTCATGTCTATCAGCTCCAACTCACCTCTGGCGTACTGTGTATACTTTAACTTCCCGGGTATGAAGACAAAGAAAACGGAAAGAAAAGAACCACAAAACGCATCATGAACCACAACTCGTGCTCCATACGATTGCACAACTACAGCAACCAAACTTGACATTTTTAAACAAACAATTATGGATAAACTGTGTTTATTGGCTTGCAAGCTTTGTAGACATAATCGAAGCGCGTAACGATCCCGTTTACAACTGCAGCAGAGCATCATCATCCTCATCATCATTGTGGACGCAATGAAAATCGATATGTTGCATTCAAATCAATACATTTTGAAGAGTTTTATCGTAGGTCTTTAAATTGCTCTGTAGTAGAAATTAATAATCCACCTAGTCAGATGGTACTGATACGAGCTTCTTAATCAAAAAATGTCAACCAATCCATAAAATGTGTAGATCATTCAAGCTGTCTCATATTGTATGGTAAGTCTTAAAATCCTGAATATATTGTTGATGCTGTAAAAGGTGTTTATTTACATTTTCTATGTCAAACAGAGAGGGACTCTTTCAGCATATCTGGCAACCTGTCAGAGTGTTTTGTGCCAATAACTTCATGAGTAATTTCTCCTCTTCCTCGTACAGAAAGTGTTCTTCTTCTCTCCTTTCATTTGTTGTTGTTGGTTTATGTGTTTGTGTGTTTGTCCTGCTGTATTTCCATGCAGCTTTTCGAAATCAATAAATTGATACCAAAAGTAGAGAAGTGTGGATTTGACTTTGTGGCAGTCTGAGGCATCATTAGGAACACGTTCCTTATGTTAACATGTCACACCGGTCCCTGTCTTGTAATGCAGACTTTCTGTGTTTGGCACTTCATGATTGGTCAGACACAGTGTCACAGTGTCATTTTGCAGTGTTTATGACAAACACACCTGCAATTCAGCATTTTCGAGCAAGGAATCTTTAGCTGTCTCTGTAACTCCGCTGGTCGTCTTACGTTGCCTGGAAAAATCCACTCTTCTCCTCCAAAGCTCAGCTAAAAGGTGATGCATGCTGATAATTGGTATTCAACTTACTACTGTATGAGTCACACGTGTGGCTGCCTTTGTAGTTGTGATTTACTATGGGTGCACAAAATATGTAATGTGGTGAGTAGGAAAAGGCTAAAAATGAGAACAGCAGACCTGACCTTCAGGCTGACTGAAAGGCAAATAATGGCATGTGTGCGCCGCACATTACGGACTTAAATGGATGATTTCTGCAGGTCTACTCTGATGTGCTTCTGTGATTTCCTGCAGTGTGTCACTACAGGTTTGGCTGTGCGGGAACAGTGTGTGACCCCTGTGTTGAGACCGATCAGAGCTGAGTTCGGTCCGATCACATCACGCTCGCTCCGCGACGTCTCGGATGAAAGGATCCACCACACAGAAAAATCATAGACCATTACTCCCTAAATGTAACATCCTCTCACTCTGTGTGAGGGGATAGGCTGCTGCTGCAGTAGGCGCCATCGTCATGGTTGACTGCCGTCTTGGAAGAAGGGACTATTTTGGCAGGATAATGCGGTCACGCCACTGAGTGAATAGGGGGTCTTGAGAGAAGAGGGCAGAGATAAGAGAATGGAGAACATTCCATTAAAGATAGCGATGGTATCAAGCTGAGGCTCAGGGAAGACTATTCTGCACCGAAAAACCCGGCGCAGCACCCATCGAGTGCAAGGTGCATCTGTTACCATGGTACCCAGCCCAGGCAGCTCCTTTCATGTCTGTCAAGACTGGGGAGGGGGGGGAGAGAGGGGGGGGAGGGCGTGAGCAATATGTTAGTCTCGCCTGCAGTTGGGAGCTGAAACGGACATGTGTGTGCGCTGCATGTATGTGTTCCCAACACACACACACACACACACACACACACACACACACACACACACACACACACACACACACACACACACACACACACACATACCCCGGCGGACGGGAGTTTAAGATGCTGTACGCTGACAGAGGCTCGTCACACAACATGAATCATTTAGTCACCACAGCAGAGTTGGAAATGTCACGTCTCATCAGTGTTCCTCATGCCTCAGTGGCCCTGCACCATTTACATCTCTGGCAACGGAGTCAAAGGGAGGACTTGATTAAAGAGAGGAGCTGAGATTTTTTTTTTTTTCAGATGCAAACAGACATTTATTGCATTGGGAAGCAGTGGTGTACATTTTCCCCACAGAATCATTTGCAATACTGTAGCACTTCATGAGATGGCAGGATGTTGCGCAGTTGTCCGAGCCTAGCGTCTCAAGCTCTCCTCCGAGCAAATCCACAAAGCGTGTGGATTTCACATTCTTGACGCTCATCTTTCTGTCTCCTTCCATATCTGATCTTTTCCGAGGACTGGGATGCTACTTTCTCACAGTGGAAAATGCTGACTTGACCTTCCTTGGCAGCCAGTTAACAACAGGGGAAACTGTACAAGGAACATATCCAAAAGTCAGCCAAGCTATTTGCTACTGTCTATATCTTTCTGATACAAAACTAGACTTTTGTGGGGGGTTTTTTGCTACAGTTTTAAAACAGTTTAAAAAACAGAAAGCAACATCGAGTACATGATACCGTATTGTAAATCACAATCAACACTAAACAGTAAATAGTACTTTGTCATAATCTTTATTACAAGATATTAGGCCACTGTACAAATCAGTGTGAATCGTACAGTACAACGCAGAATTAAGACTGTTTCTCGAGGTTTGTCATTCAAAGCTGTATACGAGGTGCTTCAAGAATACACAAGAGTTTCAGAACTTCTGCCGTGCATGCATGATTTCATATTTGCCATGCATGAGTTGGTACTTCAGTGTTTTTAAGAAAGAGCCCTAAAAAATGGCAACCCAACAAAACGACTGAATCGTATGAGTAAATGTATAAAGCACAAAAAAAAAAAGTTACAAGTTGTCCGGTACAGTATATCCCTCATGAGATTTTGGCACACACGATAATGCACAATGCAATATAAATAGTTTATCAATAGGGTGTGTACAGTCAAGTTACAGTATCAACCAATCCAGGTGAAAGCCTGGGAAGCTTACAAACAGGTGGGAGGTACACGGTATATAAATGACTTGTTTAGCTGCAAAGTATGGTAACAAAAAACACTCAGGCAACATCGAGAATTGTTAAGTGAAAAAAAATGTCACTCTCATTCACTCACAAGTTTTTCTCGACATACAAAAGAACACTCCCTCGGGCCTTAAGTCACTGCAAAAGACATATTCCAAAGGATCAATAAATAAAGTCTTCAACACAGAGAACAGACCAGTTTACCGCTTCCCACTTTGTGCAAGAAAATATGGGCTACCCTTTCCATATTTACAAACTCTGTTATTCATTTGCCCTCGATCAAAATGAAGAGCAGAAAGAATGGTACCATAGGTTTGATTGAGAAGATATAGGAGAAGTGTGTGCTTTAGTTTTATATCAGATTTATTTCTATATCCTGTCCCTGATTTCTGCATTTCGACAGCGTTGCCTCCTTCCTCCACCTCGTCCCCCCTCCTCCCCTCTTGGAGTCTTCTCCCGCTTTTGGATTTATGGCGAAACCCTGTAATCGAGGGTGTGTTTGGTCGTGTGAGTGCGTCTGTGTGCGTGTGTGTGTGTGTGTGTGTGTGTCGGGGGGGTCCACCTGGGGGTCTCCTTTGCTGCCATCTCCCGCCCCTGCCAGTGAGTGTCACCCGGATGGCCATGACTGACTGGGAGAGGAGGGCGTGGAAGTGCTGCTTGCTGCCACATGAGAGAAAGTGCTTATATACAGTGTCTTTGGATTAAAACTGGTAAATATCGCCATAAAAAATTTCAAGAGTGTCTTTTGGGGGGTGGCGAGCCGGGCGCTCTAAGCCTCCGCCGGGGTCTTCTCTGTTCCATTTTTCAGCGCTCCGTCGTCGCCATTCTCATCCTCAATCACAACTGTGGATGACAGGGGAGAGAGAGTTAATGAGGGGGGGGCTCATCTTGGCGCGGCGTCTTGCAGATCCACCACCGACTGACAACAGGGCATTAAAGCCCAGAACCATGGGGGACTGCTCTGAGTGAACAGAGGTGGGGTGTGTGTGTGCGTGCGTGCATGAGATGGGAAGAGTATGCAAAAAGAGAAGGATAAAGATGAGTGCGATTGCGCGCGTGTGTGTGTGTGAGAAGCACATTTGTGAATATGCATGTCTGTATTTCTGCGCATCTCCTCGCTGTGCACCCACAGGTGCAACCCCTCACGCGTCTGCCCGTTTGCCATGTTTGTCCATGTTGTGTCTGTGCGCTACTGTACATGCAACTGTGCATGTGTGCGCCAGCACTAAAGAACCCTCTCCACGGGTGTCATGGGGGATGCAAAAGCAGAAACAGCCCGAGATGATCATGCAAACACAACACGCACACATTTTTTAAAAACAAAAAATCATAATTGCAACAGCACACGGATCTCAATCATTCCAAGCGGTCAGTGGGGAGGGGACATCCAGCAGCACAACTCAGCTGAGCAGCATTCAGATGGCATTTAGCGGCACGCACTGCGCATCCAACTTGTGTTGCAATGCGAACAGAATATTTAAAAAGCCCATACATCCACATACATCCACATACATCCCACACGCGTAAAGACAGCAGATCATCAGACACATCAGAACATGTCGAGGCAAAGGTGTTGCCTATGTGACTGCACGCACACGCGCACACACACACACACAAGCACGCACACGAACACACGCACATCCTTTAATTGTGATCCACTGGTAACCTATGTGCGCATTCAACACATCACCATGCAAACGAAGACGCCTTAATTATATAATTACCCCGTTTGCTCCTGCCTATCTGCCCGAGCTTCGGCGGACGTTTATTCTGTGAGCCGTTGAAGAAGTTGTTGGTGTCTTGAAGACGACAGGTGAAGGAAAGGTGTCCCTCGTCGCCCTCATTTCCATAATGACTCATTTTCTCTTCGTTGAAAGGTAGCACTTCCGACATCTCCAAACGCGTCTTTATCACCAAGGCGCACGGACTGAAATGTAAAGCTCGCCGCCGAGCTTGAACTCGGTCGTCTGTAACAAACAAAAGAGGGGGGAGAAAA
>CAEMYA010002158.1:3048058-3100671 GCA_903131615.1 Diplodus sargus
TTTTTTTTTAATGGGAAAAACGTCGTTTACGCGCCACCGCTCGACGAGCTAGAGAAGCCGAGTCGTCCGAAACTGTCTTGTGAAATTGGCGATTGCTTTTGATCACAGGGGCGTTTTGAGCGTGTCCACTGAGGCAGAGCTCGCCAGAGGATGGCAGTGTTTTCATAGGCTGAGATGTGACTTTTGGCCCCATGGCGCACTTCCAGTTCAATATGAAGGGCCTGCGCTTTTTTCACCCGCTTTCTCCATTAGCTCCTAATGTCAGTGTGGAGGGGCTGTAAAGGGGTTGGAGGTGTCCTCGGTGGAGATCTGAGATCTGCTCCAGGAAGCATTTTTACTGAATGATGAGATCTGGATATTTTCCGAGTCGAGACAACGGCAGCTCAGTCCATGTTCCAGATCTGATGGTGTTCCAGGTTTTACTTGGGGAAAAGTATCCAGATTACTCAGTTAAACGCCACAACTGAGATGTTTAAAACACACACACACACACACACACACACACACACACACACACACACACACACACACACAACTTGGTGATACAGATTCCAGTATTCCCTGAAAGTGACACTCACACATTTTCATTAATCAGATCATATGTCGATAATGTCCCCCGCTCTCAAAAGATCCATGTTCTCACATTGTAGGTGTAAAGTTACCAGATCAGTGGGCTGTATTGCTTTTGTGAAATGAAGCCCTCTTTATGTTGAATAATCCTCATCAGGTTTACCACCCACTGTGCTGTTTACATAAATCTGTCTTCTATAGGAGCGGCAGCACAAAGGCGTCTGCAGCAAAAGACACGGACCAATGGACGGGTATTAAATCTGAACTTGTCCTCTCTCAGAGAAACTTATATCATTACCCAGACAAAGAGATGAAAGCTGATGCGTGAGGCTGCAGCAGGACTAACTTTAATATGCCGTCAGCTATTCATAGAGGAGGTGCAGTCATGACACACCTACTCCCCGTGGACGCACAGAGGCCATTGTTTTATCGAGAGGCTCACCTTTCATATCAGATCATCTCAATAACAACTCTGGCGGGGCCCACAGCATGGGGTTATATCACAGTTGGTCTTTGTATTGATTATTTTTGATTGATTAAGCCACTGACAAACGTGCGAAAAACTGAACATTAGACATGTCAGAGGAATGTTAATGCTAACTTTTGCGCAGCAGCCACAACTGACAATTACTGGATGATGCTGTGTGTAGCCGTAGTTACAGTACATATTATATTTTATTTGGGTCATTTTTTACTAAAAAAGCTCACAATACTGATGGTGCTGCTTGCTAAGCTGTATTCTGTGGTAGTTTAATTACATTATCAGTGAATGATTCCACGGCAGTTTTTGGATGAGTTTATTGTTAAAAACAATATTTATTCAATCATTATTTAAAGCACCTTATCTAATATTGTGTATTTACATCTGTAGCATTTCATTTGAGTTAAATGACCCCTTGCCTTTGAGTTAATACTGGTTCTTACCTGCCATGTTTTAGGAAGGACAGGCGTGGGAGGAACAGCGGTAGAGCAACATGTAAAACGAGGGAGTTGGACTGTGAACTCAGAGAGGATGGAGCTGGGTGTACACTTACTTGCCATGTTGGTGTCGATTAAGAGAATATTCGAGAACAGCAAACAAAGAAAATTGTGAGTTGCTGGAGAACGAAGGACTGGAGAACCACATTTCAAACCAATAACGTAAGTAGTGTGTAACTTGTGCGGTATTAGTATTTTTACTTCAGTAAAGGATCTGAAAACTTCGTCCACTGGTTACTATTTTATAACGTAACACTCAAGCACCCAGATAGTTTTCTCCAGCAGACTGGCGCTGATGTGGTTTGATCAAGTTTGAGTGACAGTGGTCTGGCAAACTGGTGAAGGAGGTTTGTAAAAACACTCACTGTGAAAGCTCCTCTCACTTTAATGCAATAAGAAGAAAACAGAGAGAAACACAAGGCACGAGAAATATCTCTTGTGTGAAATAGCCACAGCCAAACACAAAACACAGATTCAAATGAGATCATTCTTTTCTCAAAATGAACATACAGTGTCAAAAGTCAAATTCCTCTTTTACAGAGGAGCAATAGAAAGGCTCCTGACTGGAAACGTCACAAACTGGCTCGGCTCCCGAACGACTCGGGACAGACAGGTTCTGCAGTGAACATCATTCGGAACCATCTACAGAGGGTTGTGTTTTAAAACAAATTATTATACACGTACCGTGTAAACTTATACAATTCACTCAAGACATTAAACAAAAACAAATCTGACACAACTCCACATATTCTGAATTTGAATATTTATTTCCATAAAAAGGTGTTTTTGTAACAAGTTACAAGCTTCTCCTGATTTACATACAGAACAGGCTTATAAAACTCCCACTCTGGATCTCACAGTTACTGTAGCTGGCAGATGCCAATGTTCACAGGTAGGTAGTTATAGTGAATACATGACCATTATATTGGTGTTGAAACCATGATCGGATTAATCTGATCAGTGGTCCACAGACGCACCTTAGGTCCATGACAGCACAAACATTTTCAGGGGAATGTTGTATCATGGCCATCAGTATCTGGTGCAGCGTTGGTGCGACCGGTAGATGGTTTGATCGATCCATCGGCGGAATCTGGACACGGCCGTGTAGACTCCTGGAAATTTAGCATCACCGCAGCCGTTGCCCCAGGAGACGACACCATAGACACGCCCCCCGCACACCAGCGGCCCTCCAGAGTCTCCCTGCAAGGACAAGACCACCGCACCCTCCATCAGCTCTCATGTCACCTTGTACCTCATGAAAAAACACGAGATTTACTGTAAAGCCGTTGAGATGCCTGAGCATTTCCAAGCAGCATTTACTCCTCATGTGCGTCAGATACCCCAGCTGAGTAAGGTCTCTTCTTTATTGTAGAAGAAACAAGACATTGACTGAAATCACAAAATGTGGCAGAGAACAGAAGAACATTCTGTTTCCAAGTTTGAATCTGTAAAATAAGACACTTCCTCACATGTAAAATAGACATTTTATAAAAACCTTCCAATGTGAAATGTCAGGAATATCATAAGCATACGTATATGTGAAATGCTCTTTCACATGTAATAAAACACTTTTATGGAGGACTGTAACTGCCTAAATCATTTATGAATAAATGAATAACTCAGTAAATAAGTAAATATTCCAGTAAAATTCCCGAAAATGAAATTGAAAAATGTAGCCTTTCATTAATATATAAAATGTGACATAAATTAAATTGCCTTTAATTTCCCTCTGTATTTACTAACCTTTGTATTAATTCTACTATTTATTTACATTTCCGATTCAATACATTTTTAATTGTTAATTATGTAATTCGGAATAATTTCCATTTGCGGGGGGGGCAAAGGGAGAGAAATACAAAAGTAAATACAAAAATAATTGAATAAAATGCTAAACTAATTAGGAAAATAAATAAATAGTTGAATAAATACAAAGGTAAATTAATGCAGAAGCAAATAAAAGCAGAAATATCTAGGTCTTATTTTATAAATTAATGAATGCCTACATTCATTTTCAATTCTATTTGCGGTGCATTTAATGGAATATTTATTTATTTATTTATTGAGCAATTTATTTATATATTTATTGTGGTTTGTGCGGTCTCAGTCCTCCATACACTTTGGCTTCTATGTAGATGTATCAGATGTTTGACATTCACAATACGCACTGATGTTTTTACACATTTTACATTTCACATGTGAAATACCTTAAGTCACATATGCATACATGGAATGAAATGGAATTAAGTCGTATGTGCGAAAAGGACAATTTTACAACTCAAAATACAAAAAGAGCAGCAGAGACGTGTGAAGTAAAACCGTGCTCTCGCAGGATGGTTGGTTCACCAAATCTCTTGCTGCCACTTGGAAATGCCAGCACACAAAGTTGCCTACTGCAGGGTTAAATATAGCACATTTTAATTAGTCATTCGGCTCTTTACCTAAGGCAGAATATAGCCTACTGGTATATCACACATTGAATTTCATATAACTTTTCTTCTCACACTGAAGGTTGGGGCAGAATCTTGTTGTAGACAAGCCGAGCGGAGCTTGCTTGTTGTGACTGTACTTCACAGTTTCGGCAGTGTTTATCAGTCCTGATGCTATTTCAGGGTCTCTATCTCTTCTGTAACTATCATAACTAATACAGCTCCTGAGGGTGGACTCACTGCCACGTCTGCTTAATAAAAAGCTCGTATCTGAACCAACACTGACATCGCGAACTGCGTCGTCATACTGTCAGGGGGATGAGCGTCCTAAAATTGTGTTATTGTTTCACTTTAATGTGAGCTGGTGAAAAGAGGATGACAATGTGCCATTCTATATAGACTCTCTGGGAATCTACTCTTTCAAAAATGTGCTTGATGGCTTTGTTTGTCACAATGGATCAGGTA
Organism: Diplodus sargus; assembly: GCA_903131615.1. Lineage (NCBI taxonomy): Eukaryota > Metazoa > Chordata > Actinopteri > Spariformes > Sparidae > Diplodus > Diplodus sargus. Next base: position 3,052,498 of record CAEMYA010002158.1, read on the forward strand.
GGATATGAAAGGGCAACACCTTAAGCTCACAGCTGTTTAAAATAACTGGCTGATGTCGTTAAAGAAGGCGTGATAGTGTTCCTCCTCTTGTACCTTGCATGCATCTTTTCCTCCGGTCCTGTAGCCGGCACAGATCATGTTTGCTGTGATGTTCCCGTTAAAGGACTCGCTGCTGTTACACCTCGCAGTCGACACGATGGGCACTGCGACCGTCCTCAGGGTGAAGGGGGCCTGGCCTCCACCCAGGCTGTGGTAGCCCCATCCAGACACCCGACACACGAAGCCTTCGACCACCCCTGTCCCCTGCCTGGGCAGAGGCGCCAGCGACACGTATTTGTTCAGCACCATGGGCGCTCGCAACTGGACAGAAAGATCGAAATATTAACAATGGATCAATGAAAAAAAAAAGATTTGTAGTGACACACCAATCTGAATATTTTAATCTAACCCTGCAGTCCTTGTTGTCTACAGAGCCTTTTATTCTATTTTTGTACCGTTTTGGTTTTACAGCTCTAAAATTCTGCTCAACTCCATCTATTTGAATTTTTCCACGCAACAAAGTTAGCAACTAGCTGGCAAGGAATGCATCGAAATACAGCTAATGTGCACTCCATGTTGTGTGTTCAAATGGACAACTGATTGCCGACACATCCACCAAATCACCTCTGTGTCAATGTTGTTAATAGTCAAATGATAATAAAAAAAGCAGCATTCAATCTTAAAGGCATAACCAGACCACCAATGCCCAGGGGTTTTTTTTCACTGTAAATTTCAACCATAGGAAGCAATGACAGATACTTTCTTTACTTTACTTTATGAAATGGGTGTCTGTGGTCTAATTTGTATCAGTTTGTAGTCCTTGGCATGAAGTTTGAGATTCACTGTTTTAAACCTTAATGATAAATAACAGAGAACAGTTAAGGTCTCCAGTTGAAAGTACATCATTAAAGATGAAATCATTTTTCAAAAGCACGAAACGACAAACTAGCTTGACGAATTTGTGTCCACATTTTTTAACACATTAATGAATACATTTTAAAGGTAACATTTGACATAAGCAGTGCTGTACTGCATACAGCCATGCATGTGCTGTTGTACCTTAATGAGCATGATGTCCGCATTGTTGCTGCTCCTGTTGTAGAGGGGGTGGGTGACCAGTCTGTGGGGTTTAGCGTACTGCTCAGTACCCTCAAAAGTATTTACAACGTAGTCGCCCGCCACTATCATCATGTGCTCCGCTCTGAAAGAAAAAAGGCATTTCCATTTGAGCCATCGTTGCTTTTAGTATGTTAGTCGAGTCAAATAGTGTATCAGTGGGCGGGGAAGGTGGGCGACTGTGATGTGACACACATGACAAATCATGACCGGGACTCAAAGTCACAGTGCAGAGTGAGCACCCGGCTGCCATGAAGCCTGAAGTGTTCGTCTGTCAGGGAACAATGGCTTACTGTGTGCAGGCAGGACGCTATAACAGAAATACGGCCAATTTCCTGGATCGAGACAAGATCACACCTCACTCGCACACACACATACACACACACACATATGTACACACACACTGCAAAGATGTGTCAAGGTCAGCTGACTCGTTTGATCTGTGTGCCGGTTGACTTCCCAGTGGCCTGTATACAGGTTTACTTTGCGTCACGATGAAGCGCCATCGCTTTGACATTACCTACGCGTAGCAGAGTGGATGTTTGCTTTTAGGCATCTGTTGGGACCATCTGCTCTCGATATAAAATCATGCCAAGTTAGCTTCTACACAGCGACTTGTGTGAGTCGACTGAAGGAACGCCAAAAGAATGTCATTGCCTGTGCGAGTGTTCAAACTGTCAGGTCGATTCATGAGGGAAGAAGTATTTGGGAGGCGGGAAAACAGCCTCGATTCTTGCTTGATGATCCTTCCTTTAACCAATTAGTTTTGGGTTTACAGAACCAGAGCTTGTAGAACAGGACTAAGAGTCTGCAGCCATGATAGCGACTGTGTGAGGCTGTAATTAGGCACAGTGTTGCATCGAGGTTAATGCTAAAATCAGTATGACAATGCTAACTTGTGTTACATTATGCTTTGTTAGAGCTGCTCGTTGGACGGTTGAATAGCTTTGGAAACCCCCTCCCCTAATTCTTGTAATGTCAAAATGGAGGGGCCAACCCGGCATTTGCACTGACTTCACATGATTTGAAAGTAAGCAAGGTTTGAATTTCACCTGTTCAATTCATTACACAACTATTTCTGATTACTTCCAAATATTTTCGTTTTGGTGTGAACAAACAGAGGCTGTGTCGCATTATCTCCATATTCAAACAGGTAGCACTTCAGTCACAGTGGCACATCCTGGCCAGCAGAGGGGGAGCATGTACGATGGTCAGGACAGCTAAACAGACTTTTGTCTCTGATTGCGATGGAACAACACATCATAAACTGTTTACTCAAACTAGCTGTTAGCCAAGGGTTATGTTATTAATTAACTAGCGTAAACGTCCTCCCAGTTTAGCATGCTAGCATCTGCCAATTAGCACTGATAGTTTTGCAGACATATGGTAATAAACCAAATATAAAAATTGAGTGATCACCCACGTACATTAGGATTCATCATCTGGGCAACACAAACGTCTGTGCCAAATGACATGGCAACCCATCCAACAGTTATCGAGATATGTCAGTCAAAAGCAAACGCATCAACCTAATGGTGATTCAAGAGGGAAAGTCAAGGGATTGCCAAAGATATTAGGATACATCTTGGCAAACATTTGACTGATATCAGACAAAAACTCAGTGGAGTGGGCAGATTCAAATGTCTGGACCCAGAGAAGCCAAACATGAATGAATGTAAAAAGATTCAGAGCAATCCATCCTGTAGTTGATGAGATATTTCAGTCTGGACAAAAGTGGTAAACCAGACATTGCCATCCATAGATCCATGCCCCGAACACAGTAGCCTGTGACCTTTCCAACACATACATTTTCACCCAACAATAACAGCAAGAAGCATCAACAGATCACTGATGACAACAATTAAACATTCTTACCCGATGTTACAGTGCGCTGCGGTCAGCACCCAGTATCTGTGAACCAGCGATCCACCGCAGAAATGCTGGCCCCTGGTGCTCTGTAGTGACACAATGTATTTGATAGAGTTTGGTGCAGCGGTGTGCCCACCTACGATACGGCCCTGCATTAACAACTGGCCTGTATGAAACAAAAAACATTTACAGGATAAAGAAATATAAGATGTATAATTATATAGATGTAGAAGATGATGATTGTTGAAATTGTTCCGAAGCTCACAACCCAGACTGATTGTGGACCTAACAACCACCAAAAACAAACTTTCCCCTACTTATGTAAAAGCATCATTATGGCACCAATATCTCATGTCCATGTCAAAAACACACATGAAAGTTCCTTCTAGCTTTCATTCAATCTACTAAATACCCAGAACATCCTACAGTCACAGCTCCCCAGGTATGGATTTCAATCGCGCTTCAAAAGTCCATCTCATAAAACATGACGAGCTTTGAGTGAACAAAAGAGAGACATAAAGAGTGAGTCCTTCCTAATCCCCCCCTCAAGCCCATTGACCCGACCTAACAATTAGTGGTTTTCTGTCACCTGGGAGGCCACTGCGTAATGAAGGTAATCCAATATAACCTGACCTTCTAGTGTCACCACCTCACTTTGGCTCTGAAACATTAGAGTGGGGGCTCCCGTTCTGCTCTTATGCAACAGCTCAACTACGATACATCGGCTTCAGGTTCTACAGTCGCAGAGGTGATGGAAACAGTAAAGACTATTTCCTGGAATCAACACTCACAGGCGGAAGCATATTTAAATATTTTGATTGACACCTGATAAGGAGCAATCACAAACTAAACTGTCTGTTTAGAGGATAGCAAGATTTGGGGGTTCTATTCTCTTTCTTGCAAAAAATCCTCAAAATTGTCAGATCCCCACGAACACAAGTACAAATACAGTAAAGTTTGTGACTTTCACAGCTTAGAAAAGAAGGTTTAACTTCCTAAATTGTGAGCTTTAGGGGTGCGGCAAGATGGATTTTGCTAGCTTTGGACAGAGCCATGCTAGCTTCCAATCACAGTGTTAAGCTAAACTAACTTGCTCCTGGCTTTTTTTACTTGTATGGATTAAACAAACGAGACCTAACGCGTTTATTTGTCAGCTGTAAAAGTGCGGGTAGCTTGTTAGCTTTGGTAAAAGCCAGGCTAGCTGTTCCCCATGCTTCAAGTTTTTTGCGCTAACCTATGCTAAGCTTCATATCTACTGCACAGACATGACATTGGGATTCATCTTCTCATCTCGCTGCGAGCAAGAAGACACATTCGAGACATTATTATTATTATTATATATATTTCACAATATAAGTACTTTAGAAAGATATACAACTTCTCCTCTTGAACATTTATTTGAGACAGTTAAACTGCAACAGATCCAACATTTAAAACTGAAGATATCATCAAGTATTTTGTCCACAAAACTGAATAAGACATGTACTCACTGTGGACTGTCAGGAGGTACAGTAGCACACAACCCAAACACATAAGCATGCTCATCATAGCTGTGGAGGTCTCAGGCCGTTACCAAACACCATAGCAGCTGAACCACTTCAGCCAAAGAACCGGTGTCCTCTGCTCCCGTCTCCTGTACCTGGCCTGGGCATCCACTCCTCTCTGGAAACAGAAGCAGTCAGTCACATTAACCTTTATCCTCGAGTTTCCGCTGGGAGAAGAAAGAAAAACTTTTTAATTTCATCCGTCATCGTGACATGCAGCACCGGGGTCCAACACTGGAGCATTGATTGAAAAGGAAAGAGAGCAACAAAGTTCACCTTCAAAAACTGCCCTGCTCCCCCCTGCCATCCCGCCACTATCACAACTCTTTCTCCTGACTTGTCGAAAGGCCTTACATTGTTGCCATGGCAACACGGGGTACTGTGCCGAGCAGGTTCATCTATACTGTATCAGCACGCTCTGTCTGTGTCATCAGCCAGGCTTATCCGTGCTGAAATGTTTCAATAGCCCACTGTTTGTGTGTGTGTGTGTGTGTGTGTGTGTGTGTGTGTGTGTTTTGTAGCTGAGGGGAGATTCACGTCTGAGACAACACAGCGCTACTCTACACAGCCGAGACGCACAACTGTTCCTCTGTACGAGCAATGAATCATCAGTCATTATTGAATCTGTGTCTGCAGCGATAATAACGCATTGTCATCACCCTGTTCATCACCAGAGTTATCATCATCACCATCGTTGTCATCATCATCATCATCATCATCATCAGCCCCTCTGGCAAGTCAGCATCATCCACAGCATGGGAGGCGAATCTCTCCTGACCTCCTCTCGTCCCACATTTAGAGCGGGCTGAATAATTGATGCCTCACCCAGTAGAGAATGGGAGAGACGGGCTTTGTGCGGCCTCCCGCTGTCAGGTGTTTCCTGGACCAGCGCTCACACACTCACCTTTAAACATATGGTTACTTTTTCAATTTCACAAATACAGAGAAGATGATACAAACATTTAAGTTGAAGTTGGTCTTCTCAATATGAACACAGTTTTAAAGGGTCTCTCTAACCAACATATAGGAATTTCATACCTGCACAGGATATTTTTGTCTGTCATTAATGGATGTTTAAAACAAAAAAAAACAACAAAAAAAACTGTGGACAGCAAGGTCTGTGGATTAACATGTGCAATTGTTCGGGTACGACATGTCGCTGCGGCACCCAGGCCACGCTGCTGATCATTAGAGGTCGAACAGGTTAAATCTGTTGGAGTAGTTTGTTAAAGTTTAACACCTGTAAATGGCGCAAAATGAGCACTTTATTCAATATTGCCAACTCCCTGTTGGGTTTAGGTTGTGGCACAAGGAGACTTATACGTACATCTAGGTGTGACAAACAGGTGTAATGAATTTCATACATGCAGGTGAAACTTGCCCTGGGAGTTGCTCTTTAGGGGGCGCTAGAGAGCCATTTTGCCAACGACAACAATAGCAACACAGTAAAACACTTACATTTTCACCACGCTAAATTTTGCCTGCTTTCTACTTTGAGCACCACAAATTATCATCAATTCACCTTAGTTGTTTGAGATTAGAGGCAGAATCCTAGAGACAGATATCTTAAAAACCAAGACTATCTGCATGGTTCAAGTCGAGGTAGATGAGAACTTTTTGTAATTTGCGTAAACGGACCCTTCAAATACACAGTTGGAACTATATTTCAAGCTCATTCACAAGATTAAGATTTTTTCATTTAATTCAGTATTGTTTAACTTTTTTCTATTTGATAAGACTTTGTTGCAGGGCCCCACGTCTGAGAAGAATGTTAGACGTTTTATTACAGGAAAATAGTCTTGACAAAATAGTCGCTGTGTAACCAGAGGATGGAACTATCATGTGTTATGCATCATGCATTGTTGCTGGGAACCCCCTGGAACCCCTTCAAAGACTCCACTTCAAAACTCAGACAATCAGAGGAAGAACCAAACCTGTCTGTTTTTGATGACCTGGGAACGTGCCTCGAGAATAAACCATCGATATCAGCTTCCATAACTTGTTGTGCATCGACTTCGTTTCAGTAACACGTGCTTCTCTCTGACTCACCACTAATACATCTATACTGTACATGCTATTCAGTGCAAGTCATCTGCCTCACTGTCTATCTCTCTTTCTCTCACACACACACACACATACACACACACTCACATGCACACACACAAAGGCATCGTGTTTGCTAACTCAGCCTTGCACCTGAGGGAAACGAAAGCACGCTATCACCTTTCACCCTTACAGCCGGGATGACACCTTGGGGAGTGGAGACTGTATGGAGGCTATGAGCTAGTCAACAGACCAAAAGATCCTGTGTGTGGGAACTCAAAAAAGGAAGAGGAGGGGAAAAAAGCAGCTTGGGAATTTAAATGATAGAGACTGGAAAGAGACTTTTTACTCTTTGGCATTTTTTCCCCCCTGATGTGCAACAAAGCTTGCCGGCTGGACTCAGACAGTGACGTCGTGAAAGGCCATGGCGTGCACGCTGCACATTTGGCTACCAAAGCACTCCAGGACTTGCACTATTTACTGTGATTGTTTTATGTTAACCCCCAATCCACTTGGATGACTCAAGTATTGCCAGACTGGATGGGATTTCTGAGAATAAGTTCTTCCTTGTTGAATAAATGAATGCTGCCATGTCTTGCTACAGTACGTCTCAAGTTGATAGCACACTAGGGGGCGAATAGATGATACTCAGACAACATATGAGGTTTTTCCCTTCCCCTTTGTAACGTCACTGGATACACCAACATGTCTGGTGAGTATATTCTATCATTTCTCTTGCTTGTTGGGTTTCATCTCCACTTTCTCTTCACTACGAGACAATAGTCTGAATCTGCGAGAACAAAGGCCTTCGGAGGAGAGGCGTAGTGAAGGAGAAGGCTGCTGTTTTTTTTTTTTGTCATATACTAGGTCACACTCTCTGCTTTGTGCGCGTGAGAGACACTTAGATATATGGTGCACAATGGCAGGGAACAATGATAGTGTGAGTGGCTACCATATAAAAGAGGCCTGAGAGTTCTCAAGCTGTGCTGCATGTCCCGGCATGAGAGGAGTGTGTGTACAAGTGTGTGGATGCTAGACTTGGACTCTAGATAAGGTAAGACAGCTTTTTCCATCAAACAGATATTAGTCTGGTTAAGTACTGTTGTCAATAACACAACATATTGCATCAGATCGTAACGTGTCATCAAGCACTATGCTCTGCAGTTCTAAAATGCAGAGATGATGTTAGCTGTAGGAGTTCATGTCTCGATGAACTCCTACTGTCGAGACATTGTGTTTTAATACTACATGAGATACAAAACGACCTCTTTAGGAAGGTTCTGAGTCTTCATCAACCACCGTAACCTAAAATTGTAAATTGAAGAATAATTGCCAGGCATTCGCTGCAGGGTAAAACTTGAACCTACAGTTCTGATATGTCCCGCTGGGACCACACAAAAGAAAACCTCCTATTGTGCTGGAGTGAATACATTTGTGCTGCTAATGAGTTTTACATTTCAACAGTTACAACTTTTTGTAACAGCGATCGTGGTTAATAATACAGGATATTTCCAAAGTACATAAGACAGTGTAAGATAATGTAGAATGCAAAAGAATAAAAATAAATGTGACACGAGCCGACGACATTCAAGTCTGTCTTTCCACTTTTTGTTTTTCTTACCAGTTTGTTATTGTCTGTAATACTGACCACCTTTTTCTTTCTTTCTTTCTTTCTAGTCACAAAGATGGACCTGGCTCCATCCTGTCACCTCCCACTCCTCCTTCTACTTGTTGTAAACCTAACAGGTGAGCGCATACTCTCTCTTTCTTTACTGTGATCCGTTCACTGAACACAGGACTGAGTTCAGGTGACTCTTAAGGGAATAACTTAAAGCTTAAATTTCATGTTTAGAGAAAAGAGCAATATTTCATTTATGAGTTACATCTCTCGGCTCTTAGGTGTGTGTGGGCAGAGGATCATTGGGGGTGTCGAGGTAAAGCCCTACTCCATCAAGTATCAAGCCTCCCTCCACTTCTTTGGCATCCACTACTGCGGAGGCACCCTCATAGACCCACAGTGGGTGGTATCTGCTGCCCACTGCTGGAGACCGTAAGTCACTGCTATTATGAGCCTGTGGTACTGACACTGAGGGCCAGATCTACTGAAGCACATGCTGCGCCTTGCCTTCTAATCCCAAAAGTTGTAGTTTATCATAGTGATCAGGTTTTGCTGTGTGACATTGAAAGAATAATCGGATTGTCTGACCCGTAGCTCTTCTTTCTCGTTTACCTTTTTCTGTGCTTCTTTAGGAGCCACTTGATGAAAGTGGTCCTGAGTGAGCATAGCATCACCAAGTCAGAGGGCGTGGAGCAGACCTTTAGTGTGTCCGCAGTCTTCCAGCACTACATGTACAACCCGAGGACGTTTGACAACGATATAATGCTGATCAAGGTAATGGAACACTATGGAATATAACACAGGGTTGTGTTGCGTATTGATACAGATATGGTTTTAAATATTGATCCTCTGATTCAGGGTGTGAGCTGAAACCAATCTAGGTGACTGACTGACTGACACAGACATTCAGTGACCCGCAACGCATTTCTGAGACTCCAGGGGAAAATGTCTCCATAAACAAGCAATAAAACTCTTTAATATAAACGTTGCTGTGTCAGTATCCGCATCAGTATGTACATTTTCGAAATGCTGTTTGATCTGTCCTGCTCCACATTGGTGCTGCTTCTCGAGAGACCCTTCACACGGATGTGTCATATTATGGTAAACATGGATTTAAGTATTATGTAAGGGTTATTTAGTCAATGCTTACGAAACAGCACGGCTTAATTCAATTTAAAGGGGTAGCTGTAGCTGTTTAGTATTGCGTTTCCAAAAAGTTGGAAGATTCACAAGAGACAGATTTTCCATAGTATGACCATTAGTACTAAGTATGGGTACAATTCCCAAAAAAGGCCTACATTTCCTATAATCAAGATCTTAAGCGAATCTTCTCATCGGACCTCTCCTGCCTACACATTTCACATCCTTTGACTTTGATGTGAGCCCTAAAAACAGATTTTTTGCGGGGCAGTGTCACTATTCAAATGATATATTTAAATGTAAGTATGTAGTAAATGTACTGACCTTAATGGTTTAATAAGGTTTGTCTTCACAGAGACACAGCGGAATACAGTATACAAGTCTTTTCACGGGCTGAGTGCCATTACTCATTTTATTAGATGTGTGAAGGGTCTTTTATAAGTCTGGTGACTTCACTCCCAGTCGGCGAGAACACTGACTCATTTCACTGTGCATATTGGGGTTTTTCTGTGGAAGTGAAGTGCCAGTGCAATGTGACAGTTTAACCATTAAACGTGTTACAAATTACCCTGTTGAACTAGAGACCTGTCACAGTTACATTCAGCACTTTTATTGAATAATTGGCTTCCCATTTATGTGCTTATTACCCTTTTCTGCCCCCATCTGTTCATGTTTTATTCATTGTATTCTATTTTATACAGTGTTTTTATGCCATTTTCGTGAGTCATCAATCAATAGCACAAGCAGCAGAGCAGGCCAGTGAGAAAAGCAGGAACCCTCTCTAGTCACATCGTGAATAGAGAACGCACAGTGCTACCATCAGAAAGTGCTTTTGGTGCTGACTGGCTGAAGGACATGTCCTCTTTTTGTGGCTCAGTTGGACCGTCCAGCTGTAATCAACGCCATGGTCGAGCCGGCCTCTTTGCCAGACCCGGACTCACCACCCTTGGCTTACTTCACCCAGTGCACCGTCAGTGGCTGGGGTGTGACCTGGCTCAACAGCTACCAGCTGTCACCCGAACTGAGGTCTGTGGATGTGAACATCTTTTCCAACTGCGAGTACTACTACTACTTCAGGATCACAGACAACATGATCTGCGCTGGATCTCGCTATGGCGGGAAAGACTCCTGTCAGGTGAGGCACAGAGCCGTGCTTTTGTTTGAGATATCTTTCGTTCTAACTGGTCATCGAATATGTCCAGGTTATGTGATAACATGTCAAATGAGATAAATGTACTTAAAGGTCCGGTGTGTAGGATTCAATTCAATCCAAAATATTTTATTTGTCCCCAGGGGCAATTAAAGGCACCAGGAGTAGTTGTAGACAGACACAAACAAGTCAGCACATTAAGTACAGAAATTTAGGGGGATTTAGGGGCAGAAAGTGAATATTATATTGAATATTATGTTTTTATTAATCCACTGAAACTAACAATCGTTTTGTTTCCGTTACTTTAGAATGAGCCTTTTATATATCTACAAAGGGAGGGGTTTCTCTTCCACAGAGCCTGAATGTAGTGGCTAGATGCCACTAAAGGCTACATACTGGACCTTCAAGAGCCTATTGTGACACACAACATTATTGTTATTGAGCCCCAGCAGCCCTACCACCAAAATTCAAAACATAGGATTAAACTGGATCACAATTTGACTGACAGCAAAGAACCATCCATCCGAGCTGCTTGTTTTTCTGATACTGTTAAAGCTGCACACAGCACATTAGCAAACAGCAGAGGCTTTATTTATCTGGACCCATGTTTCTGGCCAGCTGACAATTTTAAGTCCAATATTTACTCTCCTTGTCACTCTGTTTTCCCTCTACACATTTGGACACACAGTGTACTGGTTTTTGGAGCTTCTTTGCTGGAAACAGCTGACTGCTGTTGCTGTAGACAACGTTGATAAAAGCAAAGCTGTGAGCCAGAAAACCAAAACATTTATCCAAAAAGAAAATGCTCTTTCTTTCTGTGGTCAGGTCCTTTGATGTAGGACCTTGACTATTACTGTAAAAACAAAATTACAGATAAGTGTAGCTTTATGGTCCCTAATTATAGGAAATGAGATTTTAATGTCTGTTTTTGAAGATAGAGCTTTCATAAACAAATTAAGTGAATAAGAAGTGTCAAAACATTGAATGCACGAGGAATTCACACAGTCCGTATTTAGAAATTCAAAGGAGCCGGAGAGCTTCATAAGGTTGTGAAATCACAACTATATCGTCACTGCGCTGAACAATGCCCCCAGCATGGCCGTAGTTGGAAAAACACCAGCAGAGCTGATATGGAAACACGTTGGGTGGAGTCTGCTCAGGCCTTTGAGAGCTGACCAATCAGAGCAGGCTTGACTTACGGCCTTAAAGAGACAGGCACTAATACAGAGCATTTCGGCAGAGGGTGCTGCAGCCCTGGACAATAAAGAAAAATGAGAAATGATTTTCTTGTAGACATCAAAAATAGAAGTATGAACCTGAACATGAGCATAATATTGGACCTTTAAAAACCTTTTTCAGCAAGAACGCAAGCACACATTTTCAAAAACACAAAATTCTGATTTGTCATCTGTTGAGTTCGTATCTTACATCATCACCCGAAAGAAAACCTTGACTGTTTTTCCCTTCTGCCTTCAGGGGGACTCAGGAGGACCTCTGGTTTGTGATGGTAAATTTGAGGGCATTGTATCTTGGGGCATTGGCTGCGCCTATGCTTTCTACCCTGGCGTCTACACCAAGGTCAGAAACTACGTCGGATGGATCAAGTGGGTGACACAGAACAGCTGATGAGACTTTTTACAACAAGCCCAATGAAGACACTACCGTGATGAAGATTTGAATAGATCCTAATAGACACAAACTTATCTTTGGTTGTCTTATGTATAAATAGGAAGATTCAAGTCATTATAAAAAAAAGTCTGACTGACTGTATATACGTTACTGATGGCACTTTGTATTTTATAGCTTTACTATTGAGTTTTTATTGCTTTCCAGAAGTGGTGTTAAATCATGTCACATCTCTCCACTGACTCAGCGCTCACAGAGAAGCTGGACTTAACAATAAAGACACATATTTTCTCAAACTGTCTCCTCTGTTACTAATCATGTGTCACAGACTCATTGAGCCAAACAGGTGTGCCACAGCAAGCGGGCTGGAATTGCTTGTATGTCCACATAAAATGACGCAGTGCAACAACAACACTGCTTCCCATTGCATCATGACAGCATGTTGGCATCCTACCGGGTGATTGGCTGTAACTGCTTCCTCTCCCCCTTCACTCTGTCCCATTCACATTTAAAGCTGCACAACAGACTCATTCACTGACTCAAAAACAGCCTCACGAACCTCAGGAGCAAGTATGGACCAAGTCAAGTTTAACGGGGAGGTGATGCATATCAAGGACCACGGCAGCAGGCAGTTGTCCCAGGAAACAGTCAAGAAGCTCATCCACCAGTCTCAGGAGGCGAAGGAGCAAGCCTACTGTCCTTACAGCAAATTCAGGGTGGGGGCTGCTCTCCTGACCCCCGAAAACCGCGTGTTTACAGGTAAAGTACAGGGGAAGCACAAATTAAAATGTTTTTATATAAATGTATTTATGTATTAACACCAAATTAAGTTTTTAAGGGTTTTACTACAAATAATCTGCTAAGTTCTTGCTATTGCCAGCAAGTAGACTTAAAGCATAAAGACTGTAAAAAGAAAGTACTGTATTGCTTAATGTAGTCAGGGAAGACGTCAGAGCCACAGCGTCATGCAACTTCTGTTCCAGTCAAGTCTTTCGTTGCTTTGTTGTAGTTTCAGATCATTTCAAAATGCAGCAGAGTCAAGAGCATTTTGTTTAAAGCACAGGGAAGTTGATCATTACATTGAGAGGAGTTTACTTTTTCAGTATGTTAATGTTTACCTGATAACAGAGAGTTCAAACCAGTGGACTCAATGTGGAAAGTTTCATTTAACATATCTCGCAGCCCATTGTTAAATCCTCACCAGAATAAGTCTTAATCATTCCACTTGGCTGAGTAAAAAAAAAATCACATGTCTTAGGAGCGACAAATTTGAACTTTCCCATGAGATCTGGTGACCTTTTGTAATTGCATCACTTGTGTCAACAGTGCTGTACACACGGACAGGGATGTCAAATCATTATCAACAGAAAGCAAAGACAACAGACTTCTGTCCAAAGCTCAGGGATGTCACGTGTGTCCCCAAGCAGTAATGTCTTGGAGGTCAAATGGCTGGCAAACAGCTGGGAGTGCAAAGACCCACTGAGTAACTATTTGACCAGATGAAAGAGGTAAACAGACAGCCCCTTTGATGGTGAAAAGGGCTCCTCCGTGTCTGTGATGTCCACTTGGACTCAAGGTTGAAATGATAAGGGTCAATCGTCAAGGTTACTGTGACAAAACTTGATGATTTAATTTGTGACAATATGTCACACAAATGTCCAACAGGATAAACTGAAGAAGTGATGAGATCTTATCTCCAAAAGGTCAAATGTAAACTGCACTGGGACATCATAATATTCTGAAAAACAGACAACACTTTTCTGGCCATTATTCAACACAATAACTCAGGAAGAGAAGGGGAGATGGTGACCGTAATTGATATTTGGTCAGATAGGTGACAATAATCTTGGCCGTCCACAGTAAAACTGTGATAACTGAATAGGTTATCTGTGCTGCTGGGATGGAGATGTGTCCACGTTTGTTACAAATTGACCATACTTGTGTCCCCTCCAGGCTGCAATGTAGAGAATGCATGCTACAACCTTGGAGTGTGTGCCGAAAGGAACGCCATCTCCAAGGCAGTGTCAGAAGGCTACAGGCATTTCAAGGCTATTGCAATCGCCAGGTAATGTTTACTGCTACACAATCAAGACTGTCATATCGAAAGCTAACTGTATTTCCCGTGAAATTTGCCAGCATCTGCCCTGCCCTTGCACAGTCATCAGTCATCTCACCAAAAGCATGACTCACTTTTCCCGTTCAGTTTATTGCACGTCCTCCTCGTCCGTCAGGAAAACTTACCCAGATGAGTCAAGCCATCACTTCTCAAATCTGTCTCATGTAAGAGTTTAACACTCAGTCAAAAGTTAACCAACAGGTGAGGCAGTAAAAATTCTCTGTCGCGCAATGGACACAATGGACCCACATTTTTTTTAATGGCTTGCGATGAGTACGGTGGTTATATCATCTCTGTGAAAAACTGTGAAGAACAGAGCAACGGTACTAAAACTGTTACGATTTATAGTTGAGCAAGCAGTTATTAGGAGAAAGTGTGAAATGTTTGACAGAACTGGGAAACCTGCAGTTTGATTGTTTAATGCTGCAAGATCATTGTTTTTAACCTTAAAGGTCCCATAATGCTAATATTCAGGGTCATACGACTCGAGAATGTTTACATGCTTTAATGTTCAAACAACACATCAGGCACCGTCCCACTGTATTTCCACATCAGCTCAGCCGGTGTTTTGCAACCTCGCTGTGGCTGAGGGAGGTTACTGTAGTCGTGACATCACAACCATACTGAAGTCCTGATGGCTCTTATTTAGGTTTTCTGAATACAGACTGACTTATAATCAATAAAAAAGAAATCTCACCTTCTACAATATGCCTTGAATTCATTTTTGGCAATTGTAAACATCAGTCACATAAGCAAGTGCCTTTTTGCCTAATTGAGCAAACAGACCTGTTGTTTTATTTATCCTCATGTGTTCTTCACAGTGACCTGGACGACCAGTTCATTTCCCCCTGTGGTGGCTGCAGGCAGTTCATGAGAGAGGTAAAAGTGCTTTTAGTTTCCGGTCCTTCATCATTTATCAAGCTGTCTTTATAGGACAGTGAAAATGTTTGTTTTCACCCGAGCGTCTGGGGGTAAACCATACTGTATTTGCACTGCCTTGCACTAGCATGGCCAACATATAACAGATTCTAGTTTCTTGTTAATGTTTCGTTGTCAGGACAACAAACAAAAACATTCAGATGGGCTGCTTTGCAAGAGGGTTTATTGCCTTCTATAACCTCCCATTTTTTGTCACTTTCCTACACAGTTTGGGCCAAATTGGGAGGTGTACCTGTCAAAGCCAGACGGCTCCTACATGAAGATGACGGTGGACGAACTGCTGCCGGGCTCCTTCGGCCCTGAAGACCTGTCGATGAAGAAAGTGTGTGACATTCCTAATGAGTACTGAGCCTGAACTGCAGTACAAGACCACACACATGTTTGGTTCTTGAAACCGCTCTGACATGCACTGTGAATAATGCTGCTGAAAAGGTGTATACATGTTAAGCAGTAGTTCTATTTATGGTAAATATTTGTTCTTGTATCATGTACTGATTGGAAACACTGTCACATATTTAAACTGAATCCATGTATGGTGTAATTGGCTAAATGCCAGATTGTTGATATTAACATATTGAATGCTGTACTGTATTAGATAAAAATGCTTCTTGGTCTTAAGAAGAATGAATGGAAATAACAAATATAAAAGCGGGTGAAACTTATCTGCACATTTTAATAAATAAACTGTCTTAAAAGGAGTTTCTTTTAATAAGTTACACTTCATTTCTCACAGTTGGATATGGACATAAATGAAGTTCATGGACAGACAAGAAAAAATAAGGTTACAAGTTACAGTGTACTGCAATTGTTATTTGGTGAGCAGCAAATTATTACATGAGTAAAAGGATGGAGAGGGTGAAACATTTAAGTTGCCAGTGCAAATTCACTAAACATGTATTAGTGATTTTAGATCTACTTAGTCCATGCAGTATCGTTTACAGTGGTTTAAGGGCACAGGCTTTAAAAGGGCGAAGATAGTATAGTATGATTCATTGTTTCTCCCTGATTCAGACAAGTGACAATAACCTAAAAAGGTAAGCAAAATCAGACAAGTAAAGGCAGGTTTTGGTTAAAACTCACCCCAAAATAATATCGAACATTATCTGAATTCAAACTTGGCTTGTAACGTATTCAATGCTCACTTACCAGCAGCAAGACATGGCAACATGGTCTGAGCAGAAAAACACCCAGAAGAATCCTTTCCGATCATCAACCATTTATGAAACATACTGAAACTGCAGATGAACTTACATGAAGGAGTTGATTATTGCTGCTTACAAAGCTGTAAATTAGTCTATGGCTTAATGCCTGGATTTTGCTTGCGTCAAATCTCTAGAAGCAAACAGAGGTCAATGATAAAGTTCAGCTCTAAAAGTAAAAAAAAAAAAAAAAAAATCAAAACAAAGTATTTATAAATTCAGAGCACCTTGCTCAGTTTCCAAGCTTGTATGCGTATTAACCAATGTGGAGAGCTGACAGTATACAGCAGAATTCTCCATCTGGAGCGACATGATGCTCAACGTAAAACTCATGAGAGGCCTGTCAGTTGTCAAGATGTGTTCAGACGCAAAGAAAAATTCAAGAGGCTCTTGGTGGGTCAAAGGACTCAGAGCAAGTTGAGAAAAAAAAAAGAAGAAGAAGAAGAAAAAAAAAAGCATTTATTCCATGCTGTATGACTTCACATATGCATGAACAGAGACAAGAGTTAGAAGGAGAGGGAAATAACACAAAGAACCGGAGTTAATCTGTAACACACACACATCGCTTGCTTTTTAACGTTTGCACCATAATGCTTATTGGCTGCCTGTGGGTAATATACAGGGGCAGTAAAGAGCAAGCAGCAAAATAGAGTGAAATGACAAGTCACTTTGCATGCTATCATTACTCTCCTTTATAAGGTACAGTAGCTAGCTAAAGACGCACACAACTTCTGTGTGTGTGAAGACTGACTGTGTATATATGTGCTATAGCTCAGATTAACATTTTTAAGAGCATGTAGGGAGAAACTCCATCTGCTTTTGATGTTTTCTGATCGATCCATCCCCCTTTTCCTCTCTCTGTCTCTGTGCTGAATACATGAAGCTCACAGCTCAGACCTTGCCTCAATGTGTATATTAAAGGTTTATGGTAGCAAACTACTCTAATCGGTCAACTTCCACCTGCTCCACACTATCAGAAAACGAAACATTCTGCAAACAGGCTGCA
The DNA here is from genome assembly GCA_903131615.1 of Diplodus sargus. Lineage (NCBI taxonomy): Eukaryota > Metazoa > Chordata > Actinopteri > Spariformes > Sparidae > Diplodus > Diplodus sargus. The sequence continues at coordinate 3,069,903 of CAEMYA010002158.1, forward strand.
ACAGTTCAGTGTGTCAACCTAACAGTATGAAAGAGATCTTAAATCATAACTTGAAAACTGTTTTGCATTTTTCTTGCTAAAGAACTAAAGCAGGAGGCAGAACTGCAACTATTTGTACCTTTCTTACTTCGACCTCAGCTCTCTGTGGAGGAGTTGTTAACGGTTTCTTCAAGTGCAGGCCACGCAGGGACCCGTAATCTGGGCAGGGTACCCTCCATTAGCCTCTCCATCCACAGTCCCAGCCTGTCAAGCTTGTGGTGGACTTCTATGCTGGTGGCCCTGCTAGAGCCTCTCCTGGGTATGGCCCCATCCTCCCTGGAATGGGACCTGGATCGGGAGTGGGAGCTGGATCTGGACCTGGATCGGGACTTCCTCCTGCTGTCTGAAAACGAGGTTTCGGATGAGGAGTCGTTGGGATCGTCCCCTGTGAAGACAGGTCTGAAGAGGCAAAAGTATTTCTTGTGGCCATTGAGGGCCAGGACGTGGCCAGCGTAGTCCGAGGACTCTTCATCCTCATCTGAGTGGCCCTCGCTCTGTATGACATCAGTGGCTGAGCTAAGGAGGGATGGCATCCAGTGACGGTGCTTATCAGCGTTGAGGAAGGAGAAGTGGAGGGTCTGAGTGCTGTAGAGGCAGAAGGGTTTGAGTTTAATAAGCAGACAAAGTAAAAATTAAAGAAAAACATTCCATCAGAGCATCATATACCATTTTACACCAAAAAAAAAAAAGGCAAACTTAAACTTTTTTTTAATTGATGTGTGTGAATAAACCAATAGAAACAAAGAATAATGGTAAGTGAATAAATATTCCTGCAATGTGGAGACTTACCCAGAGAAAGAAAAAACCTCCTTGGCATATTTCCTGAGCAAAGCAGTCTTGGAAGCGTTGGTGAGCACCAGGACCACGTTGATGTGGCCCGGCCTGAGTTTGACCAGGTTGCTGGTGTACGTGATGTCTGTCAGCTCTGTCACCTCCACAAAGTCCTTCTTAGGAGGACGGCTGCATGGACAGATAAGAAGGAATTATATATTTCTATGGATTACAGAGATGGTTCTTTTCTTTTTTTCTTTTTTTACAGCCAGCATTAACTCTTTCAACAGATCCTTTAAGCACCTGAGTGGAAGCATGAAACATTGTCAAATGCTTAACTACTAGCTTGAGGCACTTTCCTCTGTGGAGAAATCAGTCTAAAGCTAGCTTTTATGAGCATGTTAAGTATTGCAGCGTGCTATAATTAATAAGCCTCACATAAGCCTTGTGAGGTGTATGCACACAGCTTCCAAATGTTCTCACATGTCCACCTCCGTATATCTCAAAATCCAGATTGCTGGTAACAAAAGGACAAGGTGTTGAAAACAAACGGCCAAATGAAATTGTATCTGTGAAAGAATTTAACTGATGTATTGACTGTGGAAAACCCACGACAATGTCCACAGACACTGATGTTTTAAGAGCCATGCTCCAAATAACTTCACTGTCACTTTAAGTTGGAAATATTGGATAGTTGATGGAGCAAGAGTAACGTAAAGATGATCATTTCAACAAATTACTCTGCATCATCCAGTTGTAGACAGAAAATTATAGTTTTCTGGCAAACCACTGACACACACCTTTCCTTTCTTCTTATAGCAGTTTGGTCAGAAATGGTGTGTGAAAACATGAAGTCATTAACACTGTTCTCCTGAGTCATGTCTAATTATTAATGAGAAAATTCCACGTGGGGCTGTAGGAGCTCTTTTCACAACTCAAGGACGTGCATAAGACAAACCCCCCCCCTAGTCCTGTCTGCTGGATAAACAGCCACTCAAGTGCTAAATAAGTTTTGAAAACCATTATTCAGGCAGTTTGTGTGATAATAACAAACAGGGTTCTTTGGTGTCCTTTTTGTTCACTTTTCTGCTGTGGTGCATCATATTGTGAGTAACTTATGCTCCACACATTAATCTGCTGTGACCTTTGGTTAAAGTGTTCTGCGTTCACCTCCTTTCACCACATTACCTTGAGGTACTAGCTCTACTTGATGCATCTTCCTCAGCTTGTGGTTGCTCCTTTGGTTTTGGTTTCCTGGGTTTGCTCTCACCTGGCTCACTGAAAATACACCACAGAAGGGAAAACATCAGTGTGGATACACACTGCTTCAAGTCCTTTTGGGTAAAGCTATCCAGCCTGTATTTGACTGAACTGGAGTCAAAACCAAGAATGACTGAGTAGAAGACAAAAAGATGAATAAATGTTAAACACCAATTGTAAAGTTTCACTGTACAGTAGATGTATTCGGTGACATCAACAGCATGCTTCCATCTGGTACGGCTGTATCGCGTTCCACATGAGTTGCAATCGCTGGAGCCGATTGCAGCCATTCTAGATGATGCCTGTGACTCAACTACATGTGTTCCAGTGCATTTCAGAAGCGCACTGGAAGCATATCTCTTTTCTGCCCCACTTAAAATATGCGCCTAGTCTATTTTCTGGCAGGAAGTCAAGACACAGGTAAAGCATGGGGCATTGGGTCAATTTTCAAAATAAAACACCATGCACATACTCTGACTGTAACAAGAGCCAAAACAAGAAATGATTTAACTGCTTACATGTGATAGAAGCATAAATCAAGTAAAAATCAACAAAATCCAATAAAGTAAATAAAATTGGCCAGGCAAAATGTGTTGTTCCTAAAACGCTATTAGTGGGGTCAGAGGCTGGGTCAAGGATGGAAACAAAACCAGGACACAGCCGTGCCCAGTGGAACCAATCAATAAGTACAAGAAATTTGAGCAGTTTCAGATGTTTGGGCACATCAATAAGTTGTCTTAAGACTGAATCAGCGTTGTGCCACTCTCACCTGAAGGCCTGAATGATGACGGTGCCAAAAAGAATGAAGAGAGCAGAGAAGATCAGCGACAGGATGGGCATCATCTCTCGCCTTGGGGAGAAAAACGTTTTGTTATTGAAGCATGTAGGAGAAATACACAGCAGCCATTAGTAACCAATAACACGCCTTGCTGTCTCCATGTAGCCTCCACTTTTATTAGAAGGGGTAGCATTATGGCTATAATGGGGCACACTAAAACATCAGATCCCCCACCAGATAATTCTGGCAACATCTTAATGCAGCAGCATGATTCAGCTTCTGAACATTTCAGATATATCAGCAAAAGTACTCGACTGTAGCTTGTCTCTTTTTCGCACTAAATGCTGCAGACATTCTGGGTGAGTGTTGTCTTACCAGTTTGAGTAGAGAAGGTCATCATATATTTGAAGGATGTAATCATAGGCAGCATTCATCCACTGGATAAGAAACATCTGACAGAAAGCAAAACAACAACATTAATCCAAATTCAGTTCAGATTTCCCATCAATCAGTGCAGCTCGGTGGTCTCAAGACTCAGGTCAGTAGGCATCCACGTTGTCTTACAGGGGCCATCTCGTTGTTGAGTTCTGGCAGGGTGGTGTCCGAGCTCAGATAGGTGGGGTCTTTCTGAAGGAGCTCCAGCTGTTCATGAAGCCTGTACTTATCTTCTTCACTGCCGTTCCAGCCACCACTCACAGAGCGGTACAGGACCTTCCCAGCCTGGCTCCGCCTTTCAAGAATCACCACCTGGAAGTGGTGTTAAATAGCAATGTAAACTGAGTCTCAGAATGCACGGATCAGTAATCTGACACGTATCAAATTTTGTATATTTCTCGATATAAAAGATTTGCCAGCAGATGATGCACACTGTCCTCTAAAAATAGTTTTGATCTTCAGATGGCTTCATTTCTATCATGCATTTTATTGTGAAAGCATGTTAGTGAGATTGTGTATGGATGCATGTGTTCCTGCCACTGACCTGAGGTGAGAGTGCTGCCTGATTATGAAGCAGCGCCAGGCAGAGAGGCTGCTGCTGACGCTGGTAGACGTACGCAAACCGCAGCACCTCTTTTTTGTTAGTTGACGCGAAGTCCAGGAAGGCCTTGTTGCCTGGGAGGAAGGCTTGGTCCTCCCCTGTGATCAGCAGCACACAGTACCTGCGAACCACTTGCAGTCAACTCATGTGCTATAATGGCAGATTACATTTCAGGTCACAGTGACGAATCAGTTTCTTACAGTTGTCAAATTTTGTCAAATGTCTAATTCAACTCCCATTAGACTTGACTGAGCTTATCCTACTTTCTTTCTTCAAGGTAGACGCCTCTTTTGAATATATCTTACACAAGAGGTTGAATTAAATGAGCGATTAAGTGCAGGACCAACTGCTCAGAAAATGTCTTACTTCCTCCGTCGGTGGAATTGCTTGACAGGACACAGCTCATCAAAAAGCTGCTGGTTGACCAGCCGTGGCACCTGCAGGAACTTGTTGTTGGAGACAAACTCATCCATGATCTGTCGCTTCATCCCTCTGGCCTGAAAGGAAAAAGGGAAGTGTGTGTGTGAAGGGCGCAAAGCAAGCAAACTTTTGAGAAGACCATACACAGATCATTTTGTCACTTCTTTGTTTTTGTCAGACAGAAATACCAAACATGAGCTTCACCCTTAAACATGTTTTATCAATATTATATCAAAGAAGCAACGGTGTAGGCTGCAAGCTGTGCTGGCTGTACCTGGATGATGTCAACAGGCTTCTCTGTATCTTCCTTAAACAGCAGCATGGTGGGGGCGTATGTGTTTATGTTGAACTGCCGCAGTAGCCGAGTGTTGTGTGTGTCACCCTGGTCGACGTAGCCAAAGCGCACATAGTCTCTGAAGGCGAATGCTGTTAACTGGAGAGTGGGAGTGGGAAGATGAGAGCCTCGAAAATAAATACATTGAAATAAATAGGCGAAGAAGGTGTGAAAATAAAAAAAAGAGACTTGAAGGTAGACTAGCTGCTATTATATAAACTCTGAACTGTATACAAAAGATAGTTCTAACTAAGAAATATGATTAGTTGAAATGATGGAAGCTGCACCAGATCTCAGGATGCTTACTCTTCTGGCTCTTCTGGCTCCTTAAAAAGCCAGATTTAACAACTATGTAACTTTCTCAACTATACCACCAGTAATCTAGTGTGTTTGTAAATACATTGCTTACTTTGTACAGTAAGGGAACAACAGGGACTTGGTCAAACAAGACAACACTGGGCTTGTTTTCCGCATGCCAGTTCTCCAGGTAAGCCAGGTAGTTGTCATCAGTGATCTGGAGAAACGATGAACAATTATTTCAAAAACATATTCTCACTAAATTTAACATTGGCCTATTCTAACTGAAATGAAGACCTGCTGACTTCACCATCTGTAAAACTACACTTTATTTAAGTTAACAGCATCATACCTAATCAGGCACATATCTTCGATTATAATCAGATTTAAAAAAATAAATACCTTTGACTCATATGTGTACAAAAAAACCCAAATCTTTTGCACTATGGGTAATTCCTGATTGGATCTAAGTCTGTGCCATAACAGACTGAGGAGAATGAGGACTGACGACTGGGATGAAAGAAAAACATCCACCGTTTCTTATTATGCTCCTCTGTTTATCTTAGAAAATCACAAATCATACTCTTTAAGGCAATATCTGTCATTGCTTGGATGGTGCTTTGTTTCCGTCAACACAGAACAGGGTGCAGGCAAGAAATTTGCATGAGGGTAACACAAACAAACATGGAGGAGGGTGAAAGTTACACAGAGTCTCTTTTTCCAAAATGTATTATGAAACGCCATTCCATGTGGTTATTTATTCATTAAATTGACTGGATATGTGCTATTACATGATATTTATCCTTATCTGGATGTTAAATAACCTCTATAGGGAAAAGAGATTTCAGTCATATTGCACTGCCATAATTGGATCTAAAATTTCCATTAAAAATTTCACCCCAAAAAAGCGCTAATACATTTATTTCTGTTGCATTTACCTTTTCCACCAGTCTCTGGGGCAGCAGGTTTTCGATGAACTGTCGTAGGTGCTCCCGTACCACAGCCTGATGGAAGAAGGTCACCCTGCCATTCACCAGCCCGATGATGGAGGGAGCGCGGTGGGCTCCCAGCTGGTTGGCCAGGCGACGCTCATAACCCAAGTCCACGATACCAATGCCAACACCTGGTGTGAGAGTAAAAAAACAGACAGCTATTGTACCCGACACAATCGAACAAAACACCATTGTTGTTGCAATGACTGTTAAAATAGCACGTAACATTTTTGTTGGGCTTTTCAGACAACAAAACATGCAAACACAGAAACCCTTTCAGTTATTTTAGATTCAAGTGAATCGAAGGTGACGGTTATAGAAAATGGGCATATATTCCAGCAAATCGCAGAGAATTTTGTTAAAAGAATGGACCCACAGATAAAAACTGAGTAGTAAAACAATACAGACACAACAACCAACATGAATCCTATTTTAAGCGACTTCTCTCTTCCATCAAACAAGCTCCAGTCAAAGAGATGATGAAAGTCTCAAAGAAGAACCACTCAAAGCTGTAGGAGTTTTACTCCAGTGTCTGAAATTAGTAAGGGACTGCCTAATAGAAAGGGTTCATGAAAGATGCATACATCTGTTTTTAGAGTCTCAGTGTCTTCTCTTTTCAGCAAAAAGCTCTAAAGCTCTATACACACTGTAAGATACCTGCTCGGCGGCGACTAGCTCACATTGCAGAGAACTTCGCTGCTTAAAACCCGGACCGCGTCTATAGAGCACTGAGAGCTATACTTGTAATTAGCAGATACAACTCAACATCTTGTGCCAGATGATTGTAACATGGGGTTGCATTTACCCTTTGTTCTAGGAAACCACGAAGAACCATTAAGCCCTGATGAATAATTTAAGAAATGGCTTGCTCTCTGTAAAGCATCTTAACACTTTTAAAAGTATCTTAACACTCAAATTGCATCTGTCCTAATGGCCTGGAACTGAGTAAACATTCTCCTTGTTATGATGCCTTTAGGAAAACCGACCCTGATCCTCAGAGTGTATGGGGGTGGCAGAGTGATGGGAGTCTGGCGACAGCAGACTTACCCAGTGGCTCCAGTTCCTGCACTGTCTCCTTCCACACAGGCTCAATGTGGATGCATGCAAAGCACCACTCAGAGGTCACTTTGATTAGATACGGCCTCTTGTGGCTGTCTGGAAGGACATCGCTGTTAAACTGTGCGTGGTGAAGCAGGTACTTGCTGTCAGCAAAGTCTCTGGACCTAGAAGAGGGTCGGAAGGAAGTCAGTGAGTCTTTTTTTAGACATAGTCTTCAGGGTGCTGTCAGGACACGACCTGAGAGAAAACAACTTTCTGTAACTCTAATTTGTTCAATCAATTCAAATCTTTCTGGATCCCTCTCTGAAACAACTCATCAGTTCAACTAACAAGGCCCTTTAGTTTGTTGATCTTTTGCAGATTAAATATTGCAGTGATTCTTCTCCTTTTAGTAATTATAGTGTGAAAACAAAGTATAAGGACGCCTGGCTGACATCTAAGCACATCAAGTCTGCAACTTCCACCATTTTGGTTTTTTGGTATTTTGGTAACTTGGTAAAACTAAAAAAATGAATCCCACACGTGGGTTCACAGAGCTCAATTTTATGTTTCTAAACTGCTTATTATGTTTTAAAAACAGGCAGACAAAAAAATCAGTAATGATATTCCATTCACTATACTAATAGAGAAAAAACAAGCGAGTCCTCACATTTCAGACTTGAAATGCTAGTCATCTGATCAATTTGTCATCCATTTATGTCAATTAATTTACTGTATATCCAAGTTGTGTTTCCATGCTACAGGATTTGTGTAATTGCAAATACTGCTTCCAGCATTTTAGCCTGTATCAAAGGCATTTCCGCTGCTGGCACCAGTATCAGAGCAACCCTGTTCTGAACACAGAAGAGAGAGGAGAGGAGAGCTGTTCCCCTATCACACAGGGTTTGCTCAAAAGAATGCTGGTACTTTGATTTTGACAGTAACGCATACTTCGTTAGAAATGATAGGCTACACAAATCTGAACGTGCAGTACCTGGGGAAATGGAAGAAGGACTCATCAAAGTAGAAGCTGTTGTGGAAGCCACGGAAACCTTGATGCTGGGACTGGCCGAAGGGCTGGTTTTCATCCATCTGCCCGTAGCGATCGAAGTTGGACCTTCGCTCCTCATTAGACAGAATCTGCGAGAGGATCATTTATGTTCAGGGTTTCTGCAGGTTTGAACAAGTCAAATTTAAGACTTTTTAAGACCATTTTGAACTAAATTTAAGACCTACACGAAGTACGAAAAGTAAGGAAAAGTGTGTCCCCGAATTACTTTAAAAAATAACCATCTTTTTACATCCAAATCTGCTGCCAAAATGTTTAGCAACGGTGTTCAAAATCCAAAGTACCTCCGCTTTCAATGTCGGAGTTGAGCCGAAGATGGTCTGAATGTCACTTGAATGTGGGACGGCAGAGGCAGCGCAGAGTTCGGCTCGAGCAGAACTGGATGAACTTGGGCTGGGAACTGGTGACAAGTGTGCCTTCGCTGGAGACTTTTAGATGCTAACTGGTGTTTTTCCGATGTTGTGTGTGACACCAGCGCTTTCACACCCAGTGTGCCCAAGCTGAGGGTCCTCTTGCAGAGCCTACACTGCGCTTCAAATTCATTATTAGGTACGGCTTTTAACCAACTGAATTCTGGTTGTTCAAGCCAACGCTTGTTAAATTTACACTTTCCCATAGTTGTAGCAGATTCCTCTGTCTTTCTGGAACTGGCGAAGTGTGCGGTGTGCTGGTTACTTCAGGGAAGAAGTACAACACATGGAACTAACTGTGAATCTCACCAACGCATTTCCCCAAAACAAAACCAAAAAAAAAAGGGGACGACAGAGGCGGTAAATGAACAGACATATTTAAGACCTAACTAAATGTAATTAAAGACCTATTTGCAAAATATGGACGTATTTAAGACTTTTTAAGGCCTAAAATTGAGATCAAATTTTAGACTTTTTAAGACCTGACAGAAACCCTGATGTTGCAATAACTGCAAGGAGACCATGATACAGAAAGTGAAACAGACTGAAAGAGCGACATTGGAAACATACGGTCTGTCAGAGTTGTCAGTTAAAGCTTGCATGAAACTACATTTCACTGCAAGATTTTCTTGCATGACATGTTGTGACACATGTTCACCCACCTCGTATGACTTCGAAACCTTGATGAACATTTCCTCAGCTTTAGGGTCCTTGTTCTTGTCTGGATGCCTGAAAAAGAGCCCACACAGGACATCATAAATGGAGACCACTGCTGGCTCATATAGGGTTAATCCAATTGTTCTCAGTTAACGTTTAAAATTAGCTAACAAGCACTGGCTCAGGTGCTGCATGTACCCTGCGGACTGAATAGGGGGTTGTACAGCCTAGATGTGATGGCCTAATAAAGGGACCTGATGTCAGTCACTCACCATTCTTTGGCGAGGTTCTTGTATGCCCTTTTGATTTCTGTTTGACTCGCACTCCTGCCGACACCCAGGATTTTGTAGGGGTCGTGGTCAGAAGACGTTTTCACCAACTGCACACTCAAAATTAGCAGAATAAAAGCGAGGAAACCTGGACATGTCCGAGGATGTCGGCTGGACCTCCGAACCGTCATCGCTGCCACTGTCCTCGTCCGACGTTGACGTCAGTTAGCTAGCCAAGCTGCCCGGTGAAGTGTCGTTACAAAGCTACACTGTAACGGACTAATATATGAACCTAAGAGCTTACATGTTCAGGTATAGTGACTTCTTCATTATTACGTTAAGTACGGACGACATACTGCGAGTTTGCTACGATGAGGCCATTATTTTTTTCGCTAGTGCAACCCGTGAGTGTCATGTCCGCAATGACAGACTGAGCTTCCGGTTACACATTTCAAAGTAAAATCCCGCTGAACCATCTATGAATTTCTGTGAAAATTGATGATTTGCAACAATTAAAGCAGTTTTTTTACAAAAACATATGGGCAAATGTAAGATTACATACGTTTTGCTGAAATACACTATATTTAAACTGTTAGGCTACAGATAACAGTTTTGAGAAATACCCACAATTTGTCTTAATGGTGTTTGGAAATCACCCACATCAGTAACACTAAATTGTTAATTTGACCTGTCCATTAATGAATGAAGTTCTGATGCTTAATTAGTACGCTTAAATCATCCATTCATGGTTGATTCGCTTTGCAAGGAAATGACCTTCTGTACAAAGATATTGTCACAGAAATCATTTATTAAGCAACTTGGTAGGGTTGGAACCCCTTACTAGTGAAATGACCAACATGCACCCCCCTTTTTAACCTGTCTCCACGTCATCCCAGAGCAACAGAAAGAGCACAGGGACAGTTAAATGTATTCAGCTGAATATGTTAGTCTATTCCACCTGTCTTACTGATCCTTCATTTTTCAGCAAATCTATGTTGTAGACCATGGTTTTAAAATATCAGTGGCCTGTGCTTAGTACTGATAAGTCCCTGACACTCTGTCCGCGGTGCTGAAGTAGCAAACCTATTTTTTTATTATGCCTTTTTCTCTCAGTCCTTTCAATTCTTTCAGTTTAATCTTCTACCTACAATATTCCATAACACATGTACTCTATATATAAAATTCTGAACTTCATTGACTAGTGTCACCCCCATGATGAAGATTATTGACATTTGCTGCCATCAGAACTCCATATAATATTCATATTATTGCCATGATCATGCAGTAGTGTCTGTACTATTGAAAATACACCACTAGACTCATGGGAGTTGTGTCAACCCTAATCCTGATCCACCAACTGGGCCATCTAGATGTTACAAAACCTTGAACTAATCACCAGATGTCTATCCTCTATCCAATTCAGTTTTAATCAATTGCGGTTAGTTTTCTAGAAAGGTTGCGTCTCTGCTTTTATTTTGAAGCATTGGTCGAAAACTTCCGGTCTTGTTCTGGCTCTCTCTCCAAACTTGACACTGCATCACCGTGCACGCGGACGACAGTGCGCATGCTCCACACAGCAGCTGCACACACACTGCTCCTCATTGTCCTTTCTCAAATATTTGTTTTCTAATCGCACGTAATATTTAACCAAGGTTTGCAATGCTCCGTTGTTTTTAACCCATAGAAACAAAATCTTTTTCCATTTATTTTGTGTTCTTTGAATCCCCTTTTTTCCCCCGAGGGGCTTCACTTCCGCTTCCTGTTCGTCAGAGCCACACACTCAACTGATATTTGTTCACAGCACGGGACTAAAAATGAACACATCGGCACCTGGCTCAACTCAACCAGCGAACAATTTAACCAGCTTATTATAACCTGCCTTACCGACACAAGCCTGTTAATTTCCATCTCGTGTTTAGACCACTATGAGCAACTTGTGTGTGTTTGCATTCAGTGGAGTGGGCTTACCAAGTGCGCAGAGGGTCTTATCTCGGTAGCTAGCGTTAGCCCTGCAAAGCAGCTGTCTGTGGCCCGCTCTGGCTCTGACGTTTACGGGACAGGTACCTTTCAATAAGCGAAGGTAACTAACATGTACTCTTTCTGTTATTGCTGTGAACAACATTGCTATGACACATACATACAATGTAGCTTTGCAAGCAGGTACTGCTTGAAATCATGGGGGAGCAGCAGAGGCGACTTTGCATGACTAGCTAACTTGATATGTACCTTAATTCAAGGCAATATCTGTGATCCGAATGCATAATCTTCACTACCACACTTTCAAACACAAGGATTTAAGGAGCTGAGGTAAATAATGGCATCTGATAGTACACTCAGAATGACTCAACACACTGGGCATCTTTTCCCATATGTTTGTTTATCACTGTAATGCCTGTAAGCACAGCTACAAAACCAACAGAAGCAAGAATTTAGTGTTTGGTATTACCAGCTGCACCTTCAATCAGGCACATACTTAATCATAAAATGATGTGAAACCAAAAGCCAGATTTGTTATTTATAAGTATTGGCTCTGGTTTCTGATATTAACTGTGGAGATGTATGACTGCACGTTTTTGTGATTAACCTGATGTTTTGAGTTACAAAAGAAAGCTAACAATCTTTTGTGTTTCCACGGCAGACTCGGCACCATGAATCTGTTCCGTCTAGTGTGCCGCCACAAGACAGCGCTGGTCATTGGCACTGTGTGCAGCTTTGCAGTAGTTCTGGTCTTCTTGGCCAAATGTACCTCAGAGACACTGAAACAGGGTCACCAGGATCCTCCAGGCCTAGCCCCTCGTGCCATTGCTTTACAATCCCATCCAGAGCAGCATAATTCAGCCCCCGCATCCAAAGACCTGTCCGCATTCCTCGTGGTTCTCATCACAACTGGACCTAAGTACACAGAGCGGAGGAGTATCATCCGTAGCACTTGGCTGGCCAAGCGGGACTCTGATGTTCTGGCCATGTTCGTGGTGGGGACTCAGGGGCTTCCCAACGAGGACCTTCAGAACCTGAACACTGAGCAAGGGCGGCACAAGGACTTGCTTTTATTGCCTGACTTGCGAGATTCTTACGAAAACTTAACACTGAAGCTGCTGCACATGTACTCCTGGCTGGACCAGAATGTAGAGTTCAAGTTTGTCCTCAAAGCAGATGATGACACATTTGCTCGCTTGGACCTCCTTAAGGAGGAACTGAAGGCCAAAGAGCCCAACAGGTTGTACTGGGGCTTCTTCTCGGGGAGAGGGCGTGTGAAAACAGCTGGGAAGTGGAGGGAAAGCTCTTGGGAGCTTTGTGACTACTACCTGCCCTACGCACTGGGAGGGGGCTACATCCTTTCGGCTGACCTGGTACGTTACGTGCATCTTAATGCAGGCTACTTCAAGACGTGGCAGAGTGAGGATGTGTCACTGGGCGCCTGGCTGGCACCAGTGGACGTTCGGCGGACACATGACCCACGCTTTGACACAGAATATAAATCGCGTGGTTGCAACAACAAGTATTTGGTGACACATAAGCAGAGCTTGGAGGACATATTAGAAAAACACCAGACTCTGCAGCGGGAGGGCAGACTCTGTAAGGAGGAAGTCAAGCTGCGATTGTCCTACGTGTATGACTGGAGTGTGCCACCCTCCCAGTGTTGCCAAAGGAAGGATGGTATTCCTTAATTTTTGTACTTTTTACGAGGCTGAAGTTGGCTTCCGAGTTGCATCTTCCAAATTTGGAAACTTTTAAGGGATAACATTTTTAGACCAAGACTCCATAGTTAGGCAATTACAAGTTGTGCAACAGGTCCCTGACATCTTGACAACTTCCTTAACCTGTTGAAAGCTCCATATCAGATCTTGAAAACCTTTTTTCGAATTGCAAGAAAATTGAAACAATTTTGGTTCAGGGGTTTTTTAACTAGACCTGATCTAATGGGTCTGGAGGGAGGAAGAGTAGCAACATTTTCCTTTTTTTCTCCTTTAACCAAAGAGAGTCAACATCAGACTGAGTCTCCATATATTGATGCACAGCTGCTCTCATGCACTCTGTATGGAGAGGAAAACCATGACATCAACATGTTTTTGTTTTTACAAATAGAATAAAGGTTTCACAAATTTGATAAAGAGGCTTTAAAATGACACTATATTAATTCAGACCAGCTCCGAGTACAACACAATTGTAGTCTCAAACTGATTTAATATGATCTGAATGGAGAACAAGTAATGAAATCATTTGGACTCACTTCTCTTCTTGCAAATGGAATGTGGTTTTAACCAACATTAATGTGGCTACTGTAATATCCACTATTTTAAGCAGTATAATGGCAGAGAATTGGCTGAAAACTATTACCCCTTTTACTCTTGAATGGGAAGCCAACTTCAGCCTGCTGTCCTTCTTGGCTTGTAAACTCCTTTTGCCTTGTTACTTGGATCCCTGCTTATGTCGGTACTCTCCTTACCGCCAATTTACCACGTTGGTGGCCTATTTCTCTGCTCTGTCTGTGCTTCTTACTCTGCTGTAACTCTTGCTAAAAAATGTTTTTTTTCCAACACTATGAGGTATGTTTAAAGGTTATTAGGTTTATTTTATTGTATTAGATAACACAGGGAAACACAGACAGAAGACTCTTACCCTGCCATGACATCTACACTTTTTGTGATTGCATTTTTTTTATTCGTATTTTATTTATTGTTAATTTATTCTGCAGCAAACACAGCACACTGATATCGAGTCTGGACATAAATACAGTGGCTGTGGTTGCTGCTTGTGAGAAGACTTTGTATTTATGAACATGTTTGGTTGGAGATCATGTGTTACGGACATAATTACTGGACCAGAAATGTTCGCTTTTTAAATGTAAGACATTTGTTTACGATCCACGGCACACAAGGTTTCATGTGTTCTGGAGGTGCGGAGAATGTGTAAGAGAAAATGTGTTTTATTCAGCTGGCCTTCTTATTCCTGCAACAGAGTGAGTACATTTACTGTGCAGAGATATCAAGATATTTTTGTGAATGTTTGTTTGCAGCGCACCACAGATTCAGATTGAGAAACTTGATAAAGACTTCCAGCAGGCACTTGGTCACTTTTTTTAAACTAGAAACAGCATTTCAAAGTCTGTGAATCATCATTCAATGACTGCCTGTCTTTTCTGATGTTGAGCTCTCTGGCCTGAACTTTACCCTGTGATGTCAGTAGCTGTGTCCCAAAACTTGTGAAATGTGTACAGCGTTAATGTGTTGGGAGCACGAAACAGCTTATGAATGCTGCCAAGTCCGAGCTCACGGTTATGACCGCTGTTACGTTGTTTCGTGAATAATGACATGACTATCTTCTCTCTGTTGTCACTTGCAGATTCTAATTCAGTACAAACTCAGTTCCGGTGTTTGTTTTTACGTACATGGTCGGCCTCCCTGGATGTTTTATTAAAAATTTTAAATGTATTCTCGTCACTTATGTTCTTGTTTTCTCTTATTTCAAAAGTTAGTCACAGTCAAATGCACACAGGTTGTAAAATTCTCGACAAAAAGACAGATTTTTACCAAGGGCACTGGATAAAATGTCTTAACAATACTAGAGAATACAACAACTTAACTAACTATGATATTAAGGAATGGCTCTTGTGTAAAAAATCCTTTTGGCCCTGTTGTCTTTACCTCCTCAGACTGTAGAGGAAATAGTTAAGTGTTGATACAGGTTATTGTAAAGGAGACCAATACACATTTGGTGTAAAAATCCAAATCTTAGTGTCAAAATTTAGAATAAACATTGACACTGGCCCTGATTATCGCTCTATTTCTTATTTGAAGCATTTTACACTGAAAGGACACAACTCAAAACTATAATCTGATTTCACACGATCCATTATGCTTTCACCTTACTCTCAAAATAAATCAATTTGATCATTGCAATCTGAAATATATGCAGTTGTCAATCAATGATAAAAATTTTGTGGACATTGTTCACAGTGTTAATTTGTCCCTTGTGTCGTCATGAGGAAAACGTTTGGATGCGTTTCAAGGTTCCTCTCACACGGACAAACTCTGGTATGTTCTGCTGGCCCTCGCTCCTCTTTTTCTCCTCCAGCTCGTACTGTAACACAGGAAACATTTGTTGAGGCATCCTCCTTACTGAGAATATCTGCAAGTTTCTCACACACACGTGCTCAAAATGTTAAAAGGTTATTACATATTTTGTGTGCCGCAAGAGATTTAGCATCTTTTTCCTTGACTACTCACAACTTGTATCTTCTGCTTCCTTGTGCGTAGCTTCACCTCCAAGTCAGAGGGAGGACGGAGTGCCAGCTCCCTCTGCCTGTGCTGCTCTGTCTGTTTGTGGTCCAGCACACACTGCAGCTCCGACTTACTTCTGGGCAGTAGACCCCTGAGAAAACATGAAAAAGTACTGATGATTAGATGGATCACTGGAAGAAGATAACATTACCATAAATTACCATAAAACTTCTTACACTGGAGTGCAGTGTATAAATATCATTAACAAACTTTGTTGTGAATGGTTCTTTGCCTTTCCAACCAAAGTACCCACAACATTTAATCTGGGGAGCCACTTTTCAAGGAGCCAAAGGTTCCTTTAGCCCGTTGTTGTCTGTTTCCACAGTGGTCTGAAAATGAAGTGAAGTGAGCAAAAAAAAGTGACTATATGAGTGCTGCAACTGCTGCAAGTTCTTAATCAATCAGAAATGTTCAACCTTACTAAATATAGTCCCTGGTTACTGCGGTTGAAAAGCACATGGTTCTGCCAGAAGGTTCCTAGTGCCCAGGAGAGGCTGCTGAGACAGAAAGTGTGACTGAACATAGACAGTCGGCAGGTGTACTTGAATAGAAACTAGTTCTTAACGGAGGATTATCTTGAGCAATGAGATCATCACATGTGGACAGATTGTTGTTGACCTAGCTGTGCAGCGAGATTAGCAGTGATCCAGCGAGATGTTGTACCTTTGATTTGATCATGTTAAACACAACCTACACATGCTGCTCATCACAGACCACAACAGTGGCCAGCTGGGCGGAGGAGGCGTAAGAGGATTCTTTGACTGCGGCGCGATCCAGAGAATGACTCTGGTAGATGTTCCCTGACTAATATCTCATTTGGGTGTCTGTGGATCAGCGTTTACCTGCTGCCTGGGTGACCTCATGACAGACAGCAGGCGCAGAGCGAGCTCAGCGTTTCCTCACCGTCTGTGGCAGAAAAGCAGCTCTCGGTGAAGGGCTCTGTGTTGGTGAGAAGCCAGGATGGGATGCGGCAGCCTCCTCGGTTGGATGAGGTCTCCGTCCTCCTGTTGTCGACCCTCAGTCCCCTGGTGAGGTGGGACCATCCGGCAGTCATGTCTGTCTGATAACAAGCGCAGTTACATATCCTTGTTAGTCTTTGTACACACGAGCAGAATCTGCTTATTCAAGTTACATGTGTTCTCTAAACAATGGCTTTAAAAGTGACGATGAAGATGATCGCGTCGCCATACAGAAGGTAAGATAAAATCTTACCTTCTGTATCGCCTATTTCTTTAGATTTATCGAAACGTGACTTTAAACTTATCAATTGTTTGATTTTATCTTACCTTCTGTATTTCGAAGACCCATTTTGTGTGATACCTAAAGAAAGAACAGCAAGAGAGTCAACTTCTTTTGTCAAGTCCACTTTGGAAGTTGAAATGCAGCAAAGCTCTCTTGTATATGCTTTACACACATGCAAATCCTCACAGACCATTTTGCGATTCATCTGCATATTGAAAACAATCATTTCAAACACTGGGAGCCATTTCTGACGTGTATGAAAATGCTATTCTCACTTTTCTTTTTCAATCCAAATGACAAATTAGACTGGATAAAAACCACCATGACTAATATGTTGCATTCATTTTCTCGTTTGACTATATGCATCTTCAAGAAAAAATGTGTATCAAATTTCCTTTTCCTTTAATCAAATTACATTTTTCATATGAGTTCTTTATAATTTGTCTTTCTGTTAAGGAAGGTATCAAAATGGACAACATGACACTTTTTGTGTTTTAGATATTTCATGCTGAATGCTACACTGGAATCAACACATCTCGATATGCTTCCCTTGACATGTGGAAGAAAAAGTAATCAGATGCGACAGCACATGGTATTTTGTTGCAGGGGGGAGCTGAGCTGTGTGTTGCATTCAAAGAGACATCCAGTGATAATCATTTTCCAAAACAAGAAGCTCTGTAGTCATTCTGTGTGTTTAATGGATTGAAAGGAGGTCACAAACCAGTCTGTTCAGTCTGTTCACTGTTTCTACTTCTCTTCGCTACATCTTTGCCAGAAGCAATAACTTTTACAGGACATGGTTTGTGACTACTTTCAGCATGGTGTATGAACGCTGCGGTGAGCTTCCTCTGTCCCTGAAATCATTTTATTCTAACTCCTAATGTTCTTCTTCTATTCTCTGAAAACCTGAGCTTTGAACAAACATGCCCAAACTCAAAATATGATTAAGTTTAAGTTCTCCCTACTTAATCATAATCATTACTACCTTCTGTTATGGTCCACGCCCCTGTAAGACTTCCTCACTCCATAAAAGCGATTACAGAAGCATCCTTACCTGTGTGCTGTAAAGACGCATTGCTGAAAGTGAGATGTGCTGAAGTGTGTTCTCACTCGAAGCGCGTGCAGAAGAATGAGGGAGCAGAAGCTGCAGCTGCAGTGAGGCTGATCTGAACAGGTGTGCCTCTCTGTCCTGTGATCAAATCTTATTAACTGTCCCACAACCCTTTGTTCCACCCTTGTTCCCTTCAGGGGAGAAACTTCTGTTGTCTCTGAGGCAAGGGAACAACATATGGAGAGATTAGGATAATGTAATGCAATGATTAGGATGATGCAACGTGACATAACAACAAACAAATATGGCTTTTGTGGCTCTACATTGTGAATAAAACTGTTATCACGCACACTGAGGGGAGTGAAGCCTTTTTTTTCAGAACCATATTTATTTTCATGTTCTGTCAATCCATCTGTAATCTGTTTTTTTTTTCTCCAGTGTAGAGTTACCGCCACCCTGCTGCCTTTAAATCACGATTACGATGGTGAAAAAACACACTGAAAGAGAAGTCTGTGAGGATATTTTAATGGCACTGAGGAGAAACCAGGTCAATGCAGCAGAGGCAAATAATTTCAGCCCTGCTACAACATATTAAATAGAAATGTAGGGATTAGGCATGGACAAAGTGCAAATGACGATGGTAAGAGGATTGTGGCGGTGGATGTTGCCTGTGATGCAAAATATGGGCAGTGTTAAAATCATTGTTTGAATGGTAAATTGAGACCTGCGTATGACAAAAACTGTGACATAAAATGGCAATAGAGTTAAAAAAAATAAATAACAAAATATATAAATGCAGTTAATATGAGCAGAATTACCCAGGTTTAGACATGTGCATAGGAATCACAATACATTTGCATTACATAACCCAGTGTGACAAAGTTTGTACAGGTGTTGTGTGTACTGTGTGCATTATATTGTTATAGGAACAGTTGGTTATTTGCAGCCTGACCATGTTGCCTTTATGAGTCTGGTTTACTCAGTAAGTTTGAAACAATGGCTGTTCATTTATTCATTTGTGAACTTTAAATGTGATTTTGTTACCGAAATCTTGACCAGCTGAGACAAAAGTTTTTTTGGACAGAAAGCACTCTGGAATGGCTGATGGCTGTCAACACTAATTGGTCCATTATGGCCCCCTAGGGCATGAGCTGGAGGTGTTTTTTTTTTACAATGGTGTCAGCTCATTATGGAGTGGATGGAAGCTCAGCTTAATCCTCATCGCTCCATGTGTGTCTAAGGTGTGTCCAGGTTCAGAGTTGTAGCAGAGCCAGCATTTTTCACCACTTTGTTAATCCTACTCTTGTCCTCCTTCTACTGCAAGTGCTGCCTCTAGGTCCTATATGGCAGAGTGCAGTGTGTCAGCCACATCCTCTGTAAGACATGTTCTGAGCTCTAAGCACCCCAAATATTTATTTCTGTCTTCCCATGTGGAGTATGTCTAAATAATCAGTCCTGCCCATTTGTTAGCAACATATTCTCAACAGACCCTGTGACTGCAAAATGTAAGTTTCCTCTCTATAGACGGTGACCGTGGTCGTGTATTACCTGGTAAAATGTAAACACACGCCACATGAATAGGAATAACTCCATTTCTCTTTTTCCAAATATGTTTCAATTTGGCTCAGTTTGAGTTGCAAGAAATTTCATTTGTGGGAAACTTTCAACAAAGGAAGGAAATTTTGTACACAAGTGTATATTTAATGAGTTGAGTTAAAGGTTGCCCAGAGTCTTCATGGTAAAGTAAATTTATTGAAAGGAGGTATGTGACAATAGAGTCAGATTAAGATATAACATGTGTATCGTCTGTTGTTTGTCAACAAACAATATATAGCTAAAAAATATATATATATGGATAAACCGTAAACGTCATGGTGACAAGTAGTAAATCACAACGTCCAGTGGATGGCAGTAATGCTATATGCACAAAAACAATCCAATAACGTAGAAGAAGAACGTAAGCCAGTGAAACCGGAAATGTCAACTCAGTGACTGCGAAGCGAAGTCCACTGCATCATATCTCCACTTTATAATACATGATGGATTGCTGATTCAATGAATAAACAGTCATAGAATATCGTCAAAGAGCAACCTGCGAATATGACAAATGGTAGGTTTACGTCATTATGCAACTAGCTTGGAGGTGTCAGTAGCAGAACAGGACATTCAAGTTGGGCTAGCTACTTCGTAGACGGAAGGCTACGGTGGAAGCTAGGTTAGCTGTAGACGTGGCCCTGAGTAGCACTGCTTGACTGTTAGCACCAAACCTTATTCCTTTTCATTCATTTAATCAGTGTTGCTATAACAGTTTGATTGAGCGGTTTGGTGGCCTCAATAACAAATGAGCTTGTTACATCTTATTTTTTGTGCTGCTACAAGGTTTCTTGCTAATTAGCATTGACTGACGTTAGGCTATCAGAGGCTCAAGCTAAAAAAATCCATATAGTTAGATCACAACTACTGTCTAAAGAGGCAAGAAAACCTGTTAGCATGCCACTGATGTTTGTCCTTGGAATATCAACCCTTTTCTACTAATGTGGGTACATGAACGTTATGTAATACATGCTTTTGTTACTGTAAGCAGCTCTGAACTAACCACAGTCAACAACAGAGCTTGTACATGTAGAATAAGAAGAATATCCACCACAAGACAAGGTGTATGTTAGTCCTTAAATTAACTAATATAGTGGAGAATGTTGCTTTTAGATACTATTCTTCATATTTTGTAGCTGTGATTGTGTTTGTCTCGTTTTGTTTTGTATCTTACAATGTGAATAAGTTGAGCTAGCTGGCATCTGAGGCAGGCACGAGCAGTGTGATCTTATGCTGTCCCTTCTTCCACAGTGTACTCTTTCGATGGCATCCTGGTCTTTGGGCTGCTGTTCATCTGCACCTGTGCATATCTCAAAAAGGTGCCTCGCATCAACAACTGGCTGCTGTCAGAGAAGAAAGGAGTGTGGGGTGTCTTCTACAAAGGTAGAGGTGTAATGAATTTTACACGATGCTGCTTCAACAAACACGTGTGATTTCTGCAGATAGTGTTTATATGGGAATAACTAAAATATTAGAATAGGGGAAGCCGTCACCAGTGTCATTGACATCGTTTGTGTGTCTTTCTAGGGAGAGAAATGCATGTTAAAGTACAGACTCAGACGTGTTTTACAGAACTGGAGAAATATCATCTTGGTGCATAAACCAATCATGCGTGTTCAGTTCCTCTCCATCCTATGGAGTTATCAAGCATTTTATCTAGCATTAGCAGTGGGGACCTTGCGCAAACAACTTCCTGCTATTATTCGACTGTGTTCCTTTGTTTTTCTAAACACTGTAAGTACTCCAATTTTAAGGGACCAAAAATAATTGAACAATAACTTAAATTAAGTCTCATTGATATTTCAGTACAAACATTTGATG
Source organism: Diplodus sargus (assembly GCA_903131615.1). Classification (NCBI taxonomy): domain Eukaryota; kingdom Metazoa; phylum Chordata; class Actinopteri; order Spariformes; family Sparidae; genus Diplodus; species Diplodus sargus. Next base: position 3,091,261 of record CAEMYA010002158.1, read on the forward strand.
CTGTTTTGCCAAAAAAAGAAAAAAAGTGTATGTCTTATGTGTGCATTTAGTAATGTCCTGTAGTACTTTTTCTGACTTTTTGACATGCCGTAACAGGGAAAGTGTTAAATGTAATTAACGACATTAATGAATGTTGCATCTCAAACGCAGACGGAGACAAATTAGAGGAAAAAAACAATGTAAAATGTCTTTATAACGCAGTGGCTGCCACTGATGTTTGTCCTTGAAATATCAACCCTTTCCTACTAATGTGGGTAAATGTCTTATGTGTACATTTAGTAACGTCCTGATGCTCTTCTCCAGTAGTCCTTTTTCACAACTGACTTTTTGACATGTTGTCACAGGGAAAGTGTTAAATGTCATTTAAATTAGAGGAAAAAAACAATGTAAAATGTCTTTATAACGCAGTGGCTGCCACATGCTGCCAGAACAGCTTCAGAGTGCCTTCTACAAGTCTCTAGAACTCCTTTATAAGGATGGAACACCTCTCTTCCAAAAGTCATTCCCTTATTTGTGTTTTGGTGGTAGAGAGCGCTATCAAACACGTTGGTCTAAACTCTCCTATATGTGTTTGATTTGGTTAAGATCTGGTCACTGCAAAGGCCACATCACACAACTGTCATTATTTTCACCCTAATCAAACCATTCAGTGATATGTCGTGACCTACTGATGGTTGCATTCTCAACCTGGAAGAGGCCACTCCCATCGAGACTTCATGACTTTATCATAGCATCAAGGGGTATCTGTCAGAACAACTTTGTATTGATTTGCAGTGACCGTTCCCTCTAAGGGGTCAAGTGAGCCAGTAAAATGCCCCCTTCAGCATAACAGAGCCAGGTTTCTCGATTCATTTATTCAGGTTTTTCCTTTAATTTGTCAGAGGTCTTGTGTGTGTGCTGGCTCATTGGCATACTAGCTTAACCGGATATTTTAATGGCACCTAGCCAAGCCACCACTGATGTTATTATTTCCTCCTGCACTCTTCCAGAATATCCACGATGAACAGGGCCAGTATGGAGATATGAAATGAGCAAGCTCTATGTCAAAACTTTAATCTCAGTCATTGTTTCATTTCAGGTATATTGTCCTGTTGTAGAGTCACAACAAAATAAGATGTGGCAATGCTCAAATATTTTCAGAGCACACTGTAATTTCATGCACTTGACTTTTGGGGAGAGTTTCTTGTGTTTCCAAACACTCACCGTACAGTTAACACATTTGTCTGGATGGTATACTGTATTCTCCTTTTTTTGTATGTTTGCCGTTGACCTTCGTTGTAATTTTCTATCCTTATCTTCTCAATTCTCCATCTCCCTTTCCAGCTGCGGTAATCGGGACGCGGCTTCACATCGCCGTAGCTATTTCCTGTTTGGTCATGGCATTCTACATTGTCTTCTTAAAATGATAAGAGCCAGACTGGACTGGAAAAAACTGGAGGGCTGCAGGCCGGGGATGGACTCATCTCTGTGGTTATGTGCTAATCCTTGTCGTGGGACACCTTTTGGATTACATGATTGGTGAAACCCCATTGGCCCTGTGGACCCATGCTAAAGACTAGCCAGTGCTGCCCCCTTCTGGTGACTGGGTACAATAACTCCTCCCTTAATAATGTGTGTGCACTACAGACATGAAGGGCATCCCGAATCCACCCTGCAGTTGTTACAGAGGAGGGAGCCTGTTGAGTCACATGGTGTCATTCTGTTGTAGGGTCGTACTGTTGGTTGTCTCCATACACACCCCATAAATATTTATACTGAAGGATGCAGACGATCGATGGGCAGTGTGTTCATTATACGTTATACCTGTATACAACCTAAACTAGCATAGATGTATATATTTGGAAAAAGATATGACCAATAGAGATATGTCAGAGGTTATTAAGTGTGATCAAACTGATGGTGATCAATTCTGCTTGCTCCAAACTATGCGTTTTTTTGTTCTGCATCACTTCTGGTAATGGTGGAGGGGAAAGCTAATATATGAAGACGTTCTTGTGTACACTATATTTTACATTCTTTGCATCTCTTTTCTGAACAGCGCTGTTTTGCATCTCGTAGACTTCAAGGTTCAAGGTTTGAAATACACATTTTGCACAGGTGTATGCTGTATTTCCTTTGACTTCTAATACTAGTTAACATGTTTTTAAATGCCACAAATTGTTACAAATTGAACTGTAAGTCACGCAGGAGTAAAAAGTTCTAACAGAATCTCACAGAGAGAAGAAGAGTAATAACTCAACATATTGTGACAACTAGATTGCTGTAACAGACTTGCCTGAAGATTAAAATGCAATGCCAAATAGGGATGGTGCTCATCGGACCATCTAATAATTGCATACTGTCATTCTGAGTGTAATTCTGCCACCTTATTTTTTAATTTTTTAAAAGAAGAAAATGTTTTGGGAGGGGATGCAATGCAATTTTGACTAAAAGATTAATTGTACAATCTCTGTGTTTGTTGTTTTTGGAAAATCAAATGTCAGATCTCATATGACATTTAGCGCCTATACAATGTGTGATTTTTTTTATTTTTATTATTGATTTAAAATCTTCAATCACAGTGGATGTAATACAGTTTTTTTGGCACTGACCAACAGGACACAGAAATAGCAGAAGTCCGACAAAGGAAGAATTAATCTGGTATAATTTAATCTGTATGTATTCACCTTCCTCAAGTTCATATTTATCAAGTTAGCTTTGACAGCAGTCGCAGCCTCTAGTCTGTCATATTTACATTAGCTTGGTCTGTGTAAGATTTGCACATGTGGTAATTGCAATTCAGTCAACGTTTTTCTTTCAAAAGCTGCTCAAGCTCTGTCAATTCAAATTATGGTATTAGTGGACAGTAATTATCAACTCCTGCCACAATCTTTTGACCTTTTTTTTTTTTGCCATTCTTGGACACAATTCCTTTTTAAAGCCATCAATGTGCAGCATTGACTTCATCTTTGGGGTTGTTGTCTTGCTGTAAAATAAATCATCTCTCATCATCTCATCCCGGTTTCCCCTCACAGAAATCTGTGTATTTTGTTGCATTGAGTTCCCCCTTACAAGCCCTGTGGGCCTGCTGCAGAGAAACTCCCACAGCACAAGGTTGTCTCCACATGCATGATGGTGGGGACATCAATTATGTATTTCTGCTAATGTGCAGTGCTGTACTGCCACCAAACACAGCATTTATTATACTGGCCAAAAATCTTGCTCTAGTTCTCTCAGGCTATAGAACCTTTCTCCATGCTCTTTGTCCAAAAACTGTGACTGTAGAGGCTCCCAGGCAGCATATCCCTGTACCCCCCCTACTCTTACCATTATCCTCATGACTTCTGCACTTTCTGGCCTTTTTTGACATTCAGCTCTCAGCAGATTTAAAACTATATTTCCATTGTTTACACAGCAACAGAGGAATCATAGTCTTCTGTAGAACTCATAACATTAATAATGACTTTATTCTTTTCAAGTAAACACAATACCAGAAATTGGAAACTGAATAAGTAAAATTTCAGCCTCATTTTGTACGCCAGTGCATTTCCTACTGCGACGTGTCAAAATTCCACCCATGAAAAAAGCCTGTTTGTAATGATCCTTTGTTTTAATGACAAGCAACGTTCCAGCATAACCAGCTCAAAGTTCCTTGTCACACACGATTACACACAGGTGAATTCCATTTAATTGTTCTTCTTCTGTTCTTAACTTTCTTAAGTCCTTCAACAATTTTCAACGTATTCACTCCATTCAAACACAGAATATTCATCTCAATTGGGAATCGACCGCGTCTATTTTTCAAATTGATATCATTCTTAATTTCAGAGATATTTGACGTTTTTTGGCCATTGTTTCCCATTCAAGCAGATTACGGAATCTTCAAAAATCCTCAATTTTCACACTTTTTCAAGCACTTTCAAAGCTCATCTAGTCATTCACACTTGCAAATCGAAACTCCATTCAAATGTTCACAAAGATTAGGACCTTCTCCCCTGAATTCAAAAAAATTCAGAAAACCTTGTCTTCAACTCGCCCTCCTTTCCACAATTTTCACTCCAGCAGAAAAATCAGCTTGTAGGCACGCTCGTGCTGGTGTTACAGTGGATGTCTAGAGGCAATCGGACAAAAACTTTTGGCTTGGTGGGCGTTTAACTGACAGGAACACCGAGCAACTGCCGCATTGAGTCCCATTAAACTGAGAGGAAAAGTATCTGGAGGCAGGCAAACACATCCACTTTTCTAAACTGCTCTACAAGACACATTTTTGACCACACACACACAAAAATCACAAGACTCTCATAGTTCTACCATATCATTATTTGAGTGATAGCAGTTACTGTTTTGCAGAGAGAAGCATGATAATGTGGGGTGAGCCTCAGCTAAAATCACTATTAAATCAACTTTCACAGTCCGTTACCAGGACCAATCCGGTTACCATCACCATGGCAACCGAGATCAACTGGGCCAACTAAGAGAGACAGATTTATCAACGAATCAGGCTAATACACACACACACACACACACACACACAAATGCAGTCAAATATGCACGTGTAAGCATGCACACACACGCGCACACACACTGTATACAGCCATGCTTAAGCATGCGCTCACATGCACACAAACACACACACAGTATATTTCTATTATCTTTTCATTCATTCAAGCCAGGAACTCCATTCAAATATGTAAATGTTCCCACCCATCGATATATTTAGATTTATTGAATTTCTCAGTCTGATGCAGAGTATTTGATTCAGTCTCACTGTAGCAGTCCTTCATAATCCATCAGTTGCTTTTCAACACAAATTCAAGTCAGCATTGCATTTTGTCTCAAAGCTTATATTCTAAATTTAATGCTTCATTCTCACCCAACTATTACGAAGCTTCATTCTCTTCAGACGAGACTTCAAATAAATTAAAGCCACCAATTCAGTTTGGCCTTAGCTTTTCTACAAACCTACATTATTTCACATTTTTCAGATATTGAGGACATTATTCAAAGTTTTCACAGCCAGCAATACACATTTGGCTTCAGCTGGTCAACAGGGAGCATTCACAACCGTAAGTTCTTCAGAACTTGCCTTCTCTAGTTTATTATACAGCTCATAAATTCAAATGACACCACTTGCCACAGGCCTGATAAATTGGTAAGTACTGGTACTTTCAAAATCAGTATTATGTTTAACATAAACAAACATGTCAAGGAGACCCACAGTAAGTCCCCATTTAACCACAGACCCATCTGTTTTATCTCTAGGCTTGAAGTTAAGTCTCCATATTAATATTAACATATTAAAATTGTTTTTTAAACTGTGCTGTAACAACAAATATTTTTCCAAACAGAATAATTGTATTTAATATCTGGGGTAAGTTTGCATGCAGAATCCCCAACAAAATGTTTAACAGTGTACATTAATATTAAGGATGACAATATTTTTTTTTAAAAACCCTTTATTGTTCAGTGGGTTAAGGTTATGACAAGGAAGTTTGCAGTCAGATATGTTTCGGTAAACACAGGTGTTCCTGGTAGCTGCTCTTACGTAATTTTAGTATGGTCGGTGATTGACAGAGGGAGATTCCCACTCATCTCCTCAGCACGGATGGGATATCCCCTGGTTTCCCAATCGCGACCTAGTTCTCGCGATAAAAATAATGATATGCGGGAGCGCGCAGTGACGAAGAGACGTACGCGTTCACGTTTCCGCGCGCCCCAGCGAAGGGAGCCCAGAACAGGGCGAACGTTTCAGCGAAAGCTAGTCCCGACTGAGCTTCCTGACCCGAGAGCGATTTGTGGAGGAAGTTGTCTCCAGGCGGCCCGACGACGTGCACGGAGAGGCTGGGAGTGTGTTTTACACAGCTGCACCGAATTTGCACGACAGGTTGGCTCAAGTTCTGTGTGATTCGGGACCGCCTCAGTTTGAGTTTGAGCAGAGAGCAGCAGCAGCAGCAGCAGCTCACCACGTCGTGCCACACGGGGAGGAGGAGAGAGGAGAGAGGGGCAGAAGTTTCCGCTGCCTTGTTTTGTCACTGCGCGGCTGGTAAATCCGCAGGAATGTCGCAGAAGGAGAGACCCACTTTCTACCGACAGGAGCTCAACAAAACCGTGTGGGAGGTCCCGGAGAGGTACCAGCACTTATCTCCAGTCGGCTCCGGCGCTTACGGATCCGTGTGGTAAGCAGTTGTTGCAGAGCACTAACGACAGCACCATTGCACAACAGCCGAGCGGGTTCCCACCACCCACAGAGGCCCGTCGGAGTTGTCTTCCCACGGGCTGCTTATCGATCTGTAGAAGGTGTCAGAGGGGGAAACGGGACAGATTAGTCGTGTCTTTTCTTGACGTGTTCGTACTTTTGGCTGATGTTGAATTGATGGCACGTCGTGCACGCTTCGGGGCGGCTCGCATTTCTTCGGCGGGTGGGGATTATTTCAGTTGTTATTGTGCACATATTTGTTGTGCTGCTGTCCCGTAAACACCTGTGTGTGCGGGGGCGTGTGTGTGCGCCGCCGATTTCCAGCAAACACACTGGCAGCTCTCGGGGATCAAAGTTGAGCTAGATTCACGGTGTTTTACGTGCAGGCGAGCTGCCTTTTAATCATTTTGTCGGTGGTTTCTCGTGAAGAGGGCTGATCAGTGGCATGTCCCTGCTTGCATCATCTTCGAGAGGGGTGCCTCCTCGTGAGATATGATCTGTGCTCAGTAAACATTGAGGCTCCACCAGCACCTCGCCAGAGAATCACCTTCCACTACAATAGTATTGTAGTCTTACAACCTGGCACTTTACACATCCGCACACTGCACGCACTGTGCATTTTCTAGTTGGGTGCAGCCTGCAGAGTACCAGAAGGTCACGTGGTTTTCAGAAAGTAGGCCCCCCTCGTGCATAGTGAGAGATTTCTATAGGAGCCCATCCGAAGAGGATGATGACTCTAGAATGATGTCACCCTTTCTCCCGTTGTGGTACACCCATGACTCACAGTCCCGAGGTTAGGTAGTGGCCTCAGCTGTGACGCCTTTTAGTCATCACAAAGTCACGGATGGCATCGTACCGTCATTTTTTAACTTTACTGTTACCTCCACACCTTCAGCTGTGGGGTGTGTGTGTGTGTGTGTGTGTGTGTGTGTGTGTGTGTGTGTGTGTGTGCGTGGCTTTGACAGTTAAGGGTGGCGAATAAAATGTCATGTGTCTTCAGGAATGCTGCAGAAATTAGTTGGTCAAACCTCCAGTTGATGGAAAGACGATCAGTTGGCAACTATCTTTAATAACTGATGAATAGTTAAGTACGTTTTTTCAAGCACATTTGTCACAGGATTTGCCTTTTGCTGATTTTCTTTGTCATGTTTGATGGGAAATGAAGAGGCTCAGAGGTTTTGGTCTGTTCATTGGACAAAAGAAGCAACTTGGGCTCTGGGAAATTGATGATGAGCAATTCTTCACTATTTTCTGGACATCTGAGCCAGGTTTATCATGCTAGTAATGGTCAATGCTCACTTTTGGAAGTTTAAACCTTCTGACTGAAGCAGCCTCAAACTGAGAGCAGGTCCTCACCTGTTTAATTTGACCTGGAAGTGATCCTGTTGGACCATTCCCTCTGCTTTCAGAATAAAATCTGGGACAGTGGTGTTTCCGTTTACCAGAGAGACAAGAGCAAAAAAAAAAAAAACAATCAAAATGTGTTGATGCTAAGCCAGTAGAATTGCATTGAATTTAGTGGCAAATGATCAAGTGTGTCAACAGTTCTTATGAATAGTTTTTAACAGTGAAGAATATTAGAACTAATATAAGAGACTATTTTTGTGACTTACTGCCACCTCTGAACTGGAATGCTCCACGTGGGACGGTTCAAACAAATACTAAAGAGAATGCTAATAGAATTAGCATTTTCAGAGAAGGTGTAGCGCTGCTTGCAGCTTGCTAGTCAGAAATGGTTGACATGTGACCCCCTTGCATCTCAAGGGCTCAGAGGCTACCAAAACAGAAAATAATCTGCGCCTCTGCACTCTCAGATGATGACGTCAATGTACTTACTTAACTCTTCCTCATTCTTCAGAATGCACACACATCAACCTGTTTTTACCCAGTGACGTTATTCAGTAAATACAAGTTAAACATAATTGTTTTCATAGAGACAGAAACTGTAACATGCTTCCAATTTTTTAAATTAAAAAAGCTGCATGCTCACACTTGTATTTTATATTCCTGTTGAGTCAGAAAACGACCCTCATCATGTTCAGTTGGCTCAAACGGCCATTTGTGTTTCATATCGCATATCAGTTTAGCAAGAGCCTGAAAATAGTGCACCCTGTTCTGTCTTTTCAGTTTGGTTTCTGGATGGAATCGTGACACCAAGAATCTGAATCGGTTCCCACTCCTACAAAAAAAGCCTGCTGCGTCGTTTGTTCTGTCACAAGCTACTTTTTATTTGCCTTTCGAGGAAATCCTGCAGTGTGTTCCTCTGCGTTTGACTGTATCCCCAACCAAAGCGAAATTGACTGCCCATTTCTTGGAAACCTCATTGTCCCGAAGCCTTTTGATAGTATCAGTTAAAATAAATTCTGCCGACACAGTGACCCAAACAGCATGTTGTCCTTAAAACCCTTCAGAAGGTATCTGAACAGTATAAATAACCTCACAGCAGCACCTACTCCAGCATGTCGCGGCTGTTGGTCAGCTGGACTCAGTCTTTGTTGCTGCTGCTATGGCGTTCCTCAAGCTCTCTGCTGAGTATTTTAGTATGGAAAGCATGTACTATGGGTTTTAAAATGAATGTCCTCGTCAACTCGTCAGTCAGATACAAGAACGCCACTTTCTCCTTATTTCTGACCTTTGTTCTATATTCTAAATGTCAGACTTGGAGGAGATCCAGGGTCGGTGTGGAAAGAAAGTGTTTACAGTGAATGCTGCTGGCTGGGATTACACTATGGACTGTGTGCTGCCGAGTGCCTCGTGTTATTCAGTGTATGTGTCTCAGCTGAGCAGAAACAAGCACCCGACCCATACAGGCCACGGGGCATGAATGCATATTTAATGAATGGCTTATTTTCAGCTCTGTGGAGAAAAATGAATTATGGCTAGAAAATAACATCTTCATGTTTTTAGATTAGATATGCACAGACCAGAAAAAACATTTGTTGCCAAACATAGCATTTGTATAAAGATTTCCAAGGATATTTTACATAAATTCATTCTGAAAACAAAGTGACATTTGAAACTGCTGTTGATGTGCTTTGAGAACAATTTTCAGCATATTTAGATCACAAAGAGTCCCCTGTGCGAAGGCTACCCTAGAAACATGGCGGTGCAACATGGCGTACACTGTGGAAGAGGACCCGCTCCCTCTGTAGATGTAAAGGGTTAATTCCAAGTTAACCAGCACACAACAGTTCTTATTTTCAAGTAATTTATATATATATATATATATATATATA
>CAEMYA010002158.1:3100679-3118151 GCA_903131615.1 Diplodus sargus
TATATATATATATATATATGTATATGTATATGTATATATATATATATATATATGTATATATATATATTCATAGACATTATGCAATATTACATATTTTGCTGATTAAGGATGATGAGGCTGATGTGGTGAGAAGTTGCAATATTATGGCGAGTTCTGGTTGACGCACTTGGTTTTAACCCCAGTGAAATGTGCACTGACTTGTCAGCTCTCCAAACAAACAGGAGGCTTAAGATAAAACCAGCAATTTTACATGACTTTAGCACCACATGCATTCAGTCATGTGGGGTATATGACTGAGTGTGATGTCATTAGAGTAAAGCCTTTAATTTTGGTCTAAAGTTATGGATCAGGCTTTAGAGCCCTTGGCATACAGACATCGTGGGTACATGATGACAAGTTTTTGCAACTGGATTTTGTTAATTTCAAATGTGTCAGGATGCATGAAGCAATGGAAAAGAGGCATACATAACTTGTCAAACTCAAAGCACAATGGACCAAATGGACTCTGGAAGCCGTTTATCCTGGAGGTGGAGGAGGGATAGGTGAGTGGTTCACTTTCGTCTATGTTGTGTTTGCAGAGCAGATCGGAAAATGAGCGTGTTTATGTAACGCTCGATAATTTAATTAAAGCTTGATCGTGGAAATGAGACGTGGTTATTGCTGCTGCTGTGTAAACATCTTAACCAGGTTATCTTCCTGTCACTGTGGTCATAATCACTGTAAGCTTGGTTCTTTTAACAAAGCTGGTTAATAAATCATCATGTGTACCAAAGAAAAAGGTCAGCATTAAAACCCATTTAGACCCGCGATAACAGGCAGCTGGATGATGATGATGGTGAATGCGGAACTGATTTCTGCTGAATATGTAAAATATGCTCATCACAAACCGGTTTCGCATCTTTCATCTAGCACTTGCTGTTGGGAACAGGATGTTCATCTCACGGCTATAAATTCATGTCAGTTGCATAAAGAGATTAAAAAGCAGGTCTTAACTGAGCGCCTTCAGTAACATGCCTGATGGTGTCTTTCCTCGATGGCTGAGACCATTTTTATGAACAGATTATAATGATGTAATGTTTATAGTTAATAATCAAGCTGTTGTTAAAAGTGAGCACGTCACAGAGATGTGCATCTGTGCTCTAAAGAAGTGATTGTCAGATGTTGTGATTAAAATTCAAGTCCCTCACAACCAACTTGAAACACATGGCATATGTGTTAGATGGTGCAGTGCTGCATTTGACTATCATTTGACTGTTAGGCCAGCTGAAGAGGTTAGACAGGCTGGCTTATTATCTCTGTTCTTGTTTGACCTGTGTCTAGATGACGTGTCTGAGCAGTTAAATGCCTGTAACACAGGTTGTGCGTTTAGTAATCTCACTATTGTTCATGGTAACGTGCACAAGGATGTTTTGTTTTATTTTCTGGCTGTAGTGCTCATCTTCAATATTTGTTAAGTCTAAGATTCCAGTACGGTTCTGACCATCAGATTTGATACTGAAGGTAAAGAGGTGAAAGAAATGCACCTATATCTCAGACTATGAAAAGGAATCTTATGCAAACATGCACGTGTGCGGATTTGACAAGGGGGGAAAAAAAACAATGTTAAAGGTGCAATATGTAAGAATTGGTCACCTGTCAAATTCATACCAAAAAAAAGTAGGGGGCAGCATATCACCAGAGTTACCGCTAACTGCTGCTCACTGTAGATGCTTTTAGTTAGTTAGCTCAGTCGCACAGCTGACTGGATGGACTCGGAGCTCTGCGATGAGGGGAATGTGAATGTTTACACCGCTAGCACAGGAGCTTTGGATTGGGGCGAGCAAGGGTAGCTAGTCAGCATGCTAACTTAAGTAAATATCTGTGCAGCACAGTACATAGACATCACGATGACAAAATTATGGATTAATTAAGAATGAAAGCACCCACTAGCTGCAGCCTTATTGTGGTTGATTACTGATTTCTCAAACAACTTGAAATGACTGCAGAACACTCACTACAAACATCTCACTGAGTCATATGCGGTACACAGATTTGCCCGTGTACTCTCTCTGTGTCTCTTTTGGTCAAGACGATCACTCCTTCCCAGTGATCTCATTCTCATTATGCTTCGCCTTTTACAGCCCACATTTTTATGGGCCATTCGTTATTGCTCTTCCATTTATTACGGACTAACTGGATTCTGTTGCTTAGACCTGACTTGTTTGTCCTGCAGATTAGCAGCAGTTTCGAAGACGGCACACATGTGATTTTTGTTTTATCATTTCGCTTTAGTGTACTCTGTCTTTGCTCAGTACGGGTTTTCCCTCACAAGTGACACACATACAAGTTGTTCTGCAAGCCTGGAACATAGAGTGCACTGGGTGTGGGAGATTATCTCTGACTTACTGGAAAAAACACACTGCTTATCTTAATGTTCTTGTTATGGATGTACGCATGTTACTCGGGACTATAATTTTGAGCAATCACACAGATAATTTTTAATGATACTCGTTGTCGATACTCCAAACAAAGGTGTGCTGAACTTCCAGTCATGTGAGGTTATAAGGTCATCAGTTCAAATCTCTTGATGGGTTAGTGAAGCATGTTGAGAGGATATCAGTCTCATCTCCTCTAATATGCTGACATGGCCTTGAACTAAACTATTCTCTGGTAGCTCACAGTGCAACTTGGAGCTGGGTCAGTGGTCCAGAAAGTTAAAGTAGCTGGAACCAATATATGAATGAGTTCTAACCCCTCCCTTCTGCTACTCTGGATTTATTTTGTGTGCGAGGGAGTTTGCAAAAAGTAGTTTCAGGTTTTTTCCGCCCACATGGTTCGAGCACAATAAGAGGAAACAATACTTGTGTCGGCACTTTTTTTTTTTTTTGACTGATTTTGCAATCATCCATTTGTGATGCAGCTTAAGTGACTGACCTGGAAGGAATGTGGTTTATTCTAAGTGGGTTGTGTTCCCTCACAGATACAGGAAATGCAGCAATGTCAGGCTTATTTGGGAGACAAAGCCCATCTGCTTCACTTATTTCCACCCTCACAGTGTCTGTCTTTGCTTTTTATAGTGTGATTAGGTTGATTAATCCTTTATCCTGGTGAAAGGACAGTTACCATCCATCCCTAGAATATTATATATATCTTTTTGCTAACGGTGTTTGCTTACTGCTTTTTACAGCCCCTCAGCTCTTATGTTACACTTTCTTTGTGCTGTTTTTGCCACACCTGCTTCTTGTTTTCCTCTGCACTGACTCAAGGATGACAATAATGAATGAAAAGATGAATGATGTCTAAAGCAAACATACTCATTGGGACAGCTCCAGCAGAATCTCAGGGAAGGTGCTGCTTTTCATTGAACTTAAAGGATATCTCCACCAGTTTTACACATTCTACTCAGGTCCATGGGAGTACAACTGCCTATATTAGGAAGCTGCGTGTAATCTGATAAAATGCCCCCAGTGATGTCATGTGGAGATTACCTTGTATTTTGGGTAATTTAGGTACCAGGTTTGAAAAGCAGTACACTGGTCTAGAATTGCGCTCCTGCAACACTGTTGGACTCCATAGAAACAGCAGGACCGGAGATGTTGCCTTTTTTATTTAAAATATTATTCTTCCTTTTACAAATCTGGCACCTACTAGGGCTGCACAGTTAATTGCAATATGACTAAGTGCAATAAAATCACAAGAACTACAAATATTTATTAAAGGTAAAATGTTATAGTGCTGCAGAGATCCTCTGGCCTGCAAAGTTTGCACTCCGGGTGGAGTAAAACATATTTGATTGGCAGAGACCAGGAGAAATGCCACATCATCATGATTTAACTAGTTTTACAATGACAATGACATTCGTGATGTAAAATGTAATCATCCATAATAATCATGAATTATATCACCATATCTGTCACATTAATTGCATTATCACATTTTGACCATATCGTTCATCTCTACCACCTACTTTACACATAGTGCAACTTTGCCAGTTTATTAGATTACGTGCAGCTTCCTCTGGGGCCACAATAGCCTTTATACTAGTATACAAGTCAAAACAGTTATTTAGGCACCAGGGGCAAATGTGGGTCAGAGCTATTTATGAAAAAGCTTTTTTAATGCGTGTCGTTTTTGTGTTTGTTCCCGTTTTTATGAAATATTGTGTAGTACCTTGGTCTTACTTTCTTATTCATGTTCCACAAACTGACAGTTTATTTTTCAAATTAGTTAAAAATGATGCATTGTCAAATGGGGCTTCAATTTAACAGCTTCTCAGTGGCAGGCGTCAAGTTTGTGGTTTGGATTGTGTTACATCTATGGTGCCAACATCCTGCAACATGTAAACACCATGAATATAAAAAAGGAACACTGTCTGAACACTGCTTTCTGTAAGCATATCATGACCGACCGATGTGTTGTTTTATTAATTTGTGTTGCACTTTACACTTGGCGGATTTTCCACTATTGTTTCGTTGTACATAATGCAGCTGATTTTTGACAAAACATTCTGTCATGCCCCCCTCCCCCATACATCCTCTGGCTGCAGAGTATAATAAGAGGCAAAACCAAGAGCTCTGTGTTATGCAATTATTTGCTTTGTTTACTCAGCTATGGCCACCTACACAGTCTAGTGAAACATCTCATTCTCGGTTTCAATCAAAGGAAGTGATATAGGTTTTGATATGACAATTGCTATTAGCCTGATCTGATGCCTTTCACGTTTTAAGTTCAAGGTTCCATCAGTTTTAACACTTTACCATGTGTCTTCCAGCTCTGCGTACGATGTGAAGTTGGGCCTGAAGGTAGCAGTGAAGAAGTTGTCCAGACCCTTCCAGTCCATCATCCATGCAAAGAGAACCTACAGAGAGCTGCGGCTGCTCAAACACATGAAGCACGAGAATGTGAGTCACCTGCAACTAACCGACCCACCCTCACCTCCACCCTCTCCACCAGGGGCCTCACTGTGTGTGTTTGTGCATTGTTGTGTAGTTTAGCTCTTCAGTAAGGGTTGCTTATGTGCCAGATGAGATTTCCACAGTGAGTATTAACTTCAGAAGCAGGCACTTCTCACCACTGCTTACATTGTTATGCTGTTTGTATCCTTGCTGGAGCTTAATAAGATCTGCGCTCAGGAATGTATGTATGTGTGGAGGGCCACGTGATGGAGAGTTCAAACTAGAAACCAAAACCTGTAAACACCTTTAATGGCAGTGCTCCGGCTGTATGGCAGCTCAAAATGTTTCTACAGGGGAGGTCCCAAATACTAAGTGTAAAAATGAACTCTGAGGTATCAGAATGTTCCAATTTGCATTTGACTGCTTTTGTAAAGAAGATAAAAATAACCCAGTTTGAAGGCAATGTAGTTATTGCATTGTATACACACAGCCCCACTATAGAACAGAGCTGGCTGTAAAAGCTCTCCAGCCCATGCCCCAACAACAAAAACTAAACGCTATAGGTGATTTATGAAATGGCAACAAAATGTGAAGAAGCGGAAAGCCGTCTCTTGTGTTGGTTTCAGGTGTGACAGTGTAAACAAACGTATGAGCACACTGCTGGCCTCGAGCAAGGGGCCAGACTGTGGTGGGTGTGATGTCCTGTTAGAGGAGGAGTGATCAAAGCGTGTTGTTCTGGAGTGCTTGGTGAGCGGTGAGTCACCAAACAGGTTTACAACTGCAGTCGTATCACCTTCTGTGGTGTCGTTCTTTCCCCTTTCATCTGCTGCAGCAACTTGGAGTCATGCAATTTTACATTAAAATGGTTGGCAGCGGCTTTTGTTCCCCTTCCTGGGTATCTGTTTGTATATGTGTGTGTTTAGGTTCTGCTTGTGCAGACACTTACACTCTCATTTCAAAAATATGCTTAACTCATTTACTCACTTCCTCTTCTCTTGCCTTAGTTTGTTCCTCATGAGATGCAAGCAAAGGGAGGCAAGAGGAATGAGGAGTTGAGGCAACAGGCATTTAACCAAATGAGACGTCTGTGCTTCAGAGCTACATTTTAAAGAGACGTCAATTAAACATTTGCGGCACACATTTGTGGAGTTGTGGCACAGCTACATCAACTGTCTATTCTCTTGTTACAGTACAGTACTGTATTTTATCGCTCTCTGATGAGCATACCAGTGTCCATGACAACTTTAAGGTTTACTTTTACTCCTCAGTTCACAACATGGCATAATGAATACAGTGAAGGGCAGAAAGTTTTATCATGCATTTGATCATCATAAATAAGTTCTACACATTTGTAGAGCTCTGCTTGCACGATGGTTTGTATATACAACCTATGTGTAGCTCCCTCTCCATATCGCACAAAATAGGGAAATGAGAATAGTACTTAGAAAACACAAACACAGTTCCTGGTTCCTGTGTGATGTTGATGCATCCAGCATCCAGCGCTTTGACCAACTGAATTGTGTGGATCCTCTTGTGTTATGCAATAGCATTGGTTATGGTTTTTTGAGTGTGCAGGTGGTGGGTTTCTTTGTGCTGTGTGGGAGCAAGTCATCTGGTGAACTGTGTGTGTGTGTGTGTGTGTGTGTGTGTGTGTGTGTGTGTGTGTGTGTGTGTGTGTGTGTGTGTGTGTGTGTGTGTGTGTGTGTGTGTGTGTGTGTGTGTGTGTCTGGGAGTTTCTGTGTCTGTTGAGGTTTTTTCAGGGGAAAAAAGGGGAAGTTTGCATTGTATAGAGTTCACTCAGTAGTTTGTCGTTCATTGTGATGGGTAGAGGTAGCTTGTTGTGAGAGTTTGCAGATGAGTGACATGGTGGACTGGTGTTTTCTCTGGTAGCATCAACCAGCAGGCTCTGTAAAGCACAGCAGTTTTATGTGACGCATGCACAGAGGAAAAAAGAAACGGTTTGGAAAGTCTCAGAAGGGGAAACCCAGCACCTGCAGTTTAAGACCCTATTTAATTTAATATGAACATCATTTTGCACACAATATAGCTATTTTCTTTATGGGCTCATTTTTTTCTATGCAAGAACAGCTTGAACTTGTTAAGCAGTTTGGGAATTATTGTTGCAGTGATACTTCTGGTAAAACACCTCGGTGCACTTAATTGAAAAACAGGTTTTATGTGGATTATTCAGGATTTACAGAACCATGCAGATGGTGTATAGAAATGTCTGTAAAAAGATGACTGTCATAACAACGGTGAACTATAATCCCTGTGGTGCTCCAGACATCTTATTTTAAAGATTATGTAGTGGTGTGTGATCATAAGTGAGCATGTTGTTGCCAGGTTCTGTTTCATCGTATCGGGGAATATTGCATAAAGCTGTGCTTTTATCATCAAAGTGTTTTAATACCCACCTATGCCGTATACCGAGAGGGATTCTGTGTTTTTGCTCACGCTGTTGCCAGGAGACTCCCTGGGTTTTGATTTTGGAAAGCTCGAGTGGACCAATCAGCCGTTTGTTGTGGCTCCAGCCCACCAATCAGCTGTGCGTCTGTGCCCTGTGTGGGTGGGCTGCTCTTGTGTTTTTACCTATCCACCTCGGTGTCTCTCTCCGGGGGGGCGGGGGCAGGGTTGGCACTTCAGGCTGCATGCAGGAATGTCTACATATACATACATGAACTAGATACACATCAGTATGATTGGCCTCTAATATGTTTTGTGTCTCTCTCTCTTTTGCTTTGTTCCAAACTGAAAATTAATACGTTTGTTATGTTCACACAGTCCTTATCCAAGTCTGACATACCTGCTATCACACTTTCACTTTAATTACTTTTCATTTTGTCTTCCTTGTCATGTAGTCAAAATATTTTTATCCATTTGAGATGTTGAAAGTGGCAGTTCAACCAACTGACAGGCACTTTAACATACCTTATCTCTAAAGCTGTTGTAATGTTGATAAATCATGACACGTTGCTTTTGGATGTCTGTATATGTATATTTTGGTTTGTTCCCTCTTAGACACAACATTAATACATGACTGGTGCCTGTCCTGTCAGCATGATGCACAAACTTGACCAGATAAAGTTTGCTGCTTCCTCTGGATTCCTATCTGCTGTGGTTGTTATCAACCCTGTTTATGTGATTAAACGGCTTAGTAACTAAAACGGAGTGCAAGGATAACATTTAGGTTAGAATCCTTGATGTAGGAGTGTATCAAGAGTTTCCTGCTTGTTGACTGATGCTGATATTTTCTTGCAATATCTGTAATTCTATTTCTTTCTTATTCTATAAGTGATTTAATTCTGAAGAAACAGCAGAAATGTAATCTGTAATGGTAACTGAAACCTTGTATAAGAACCATGTGTTTGCATTGAAATTAATCAAATGACTGTTGATAAAAACACTCAATGAAAACTGCATTTTTCTGCATTTGGAATTATTTTGTAACCGATGACCTTTCTCTTTGCTTTCAGGTGATTGGTCTGTTAGATGTTTTCACACCAGGGACAAGCTTAGAGGAGTTCAACGATGTGTAAGTCAAACCTTTTCTTCTGTCTTTTAGTTTTTGCCTCTCTGCCTCCCCTCTGTCTTAAGCTCTCCCACAGCTCGTACATTGAATTCCCCCATATCAGCAGATGATCGCATGATTAACACGACAGAAGAACCAGAGTTCCAAACACATCATAATCTCTGCTGCTCACAACTTCATTCAGTCCAGCATGTGGCTGGTTTCACCAAGGTGAATGCAGGGTGGACACGTGCTCTATACACATCACAGCTAGTCTCCATGGTAACAGCCATCTGGCAGTCTCTGGGGCTACTGTGTGTGTGTGTGTGTGTGTGTGTGTGTGTTTTATGTGCACAGAATACTCAATCAGTGTCCTTGAATCCGCCGCATGTTGTGGCGTCACCAGGATGTTGCACATTTGTATAAATGTGAGATAAAGCTACACACACAAACCAGAGACACACACACCCATCACAGAGGTTGCAAAATAAAGATGCGACACTTCTCTTTTCTCTTTGCGTATGACCAGTAATAAAGTCAGAATCATCATTGTGAAAGCAGGCCGATTATTGCAATATAAGAGAAGCGGATGCTCATGTTTTACTGGCCAACCAATAACCGTTCTCTAGTGGTGTGAGGTCAGATGGAGAACCTAAATCATGCACAGACTTCACGTACACACTTCTGCTATTGTTGAGCTTTTTCAAGTGATCGGTTAGCTGTGGAAACATTCTGCTAACAAGAGAAGATGAGTGAATAATCCTTCCATTGTACTTTTCCCACCCTTTATATCTGTTTCCTTCCAATTCTGCCTTTTGGAGGTTTATGAATTATTTATTTTATACAAGGAACGATACACTGAACTAAATATTTCATAAAGCCATTACTGCACATTGTAATAACATTTGACAAAATAATTTTTTTAACAACAAGCACTTCATAAACTAAAATACCACCACAAACAATAATTGTCAGCATGGCTGGGTATCTTGTATGGTACCCACGGAATTGCCTCGATACCATCGAAGTCAAATATCAGTATTGGTACTAGTTTGGTAATTTTTTTTTAACAATACTTGTTAAGAAAATGAATTAAGGTTTGGAGGACAAAGACAGATATTAGGAGATCAGATCTGATCATTTGCACTGTTTGATTTGCAGGTACTTGGTGACCCATCTAATGGGTGCAGACCTCAACAACATCGTCAAGTGTCAGAAGCTGACAGATGACCACGTCCAGTTCCTCATCTACCAGATTCTCAGAGGCTTAAAGGTCAGTGATGCTCTTACAAGGATTCAGCTCAACACTGGTGCACTTCCCTGTAATGTACCAACTCCTCCTTTGTCAGTACATTGATCATACTAAATATCATTTTTGCTTGATGGCATGGATGTAGAAACACTAGCAATTTAATTAGACACTGATGGGTAATTGAATGAGAACTGAGCTATTTAAAGTTTTTCTTTAACTTCATGATGTTACGGTGCTTGGCTTTAAACTCTCTATTGAAAACTGCTTTGACCTTTGACACAGTAACTCCAAAGTAACAAGGACAGAGGTCAGCACTTGATGTCCGTTACCATGATCACTTTACTTCCTGAACCCTCTTTGTAATTGTTTGACTTGCCATGCCATCATCAACTTAACATCTCATAAAAAAAAACAAAAAAACAATTCAGGGCATACAAACCAATGGAAGACCACAAGTTATTATGTTGGATACAGTGTTCTCTGTCTTGATCACCATGCATATTTTCTTATATAAATTTGGCTAAGACAAAGTTGTACTGTGTTCAAACTGAGAGTTCTATTAAAGTTGAATCATTATGATTTTGTTTTTTCTCCCACAGTACATCCATTCTGCAGACATCATCCACAGAGTAAGTTATGACTCTGCTTCATGTCCTTATTTACACTTGAGTTCTGATTATTTACACTTTAACACTGATTAAACCTCCTGAACTTAGTAACAAAGTCTCTTCGACCTTACTCATTATAAAAGGCCAAAATGTTGAATACCATGTCGGCTATCTTTTATGATGTCTGGTGGAAAAAACAAATAGCACGATACCTCTCTGTTGCTTCTCTATCCTGTTCTCAGTTTTCGTTCTTGCCCCTTTTCTCTTCAGGATTTGAAGCCTAGTAATTTGGCTGTAAATGAAGACTGTGAGCTCAAGGTGAGAAAGCATTTCACCATGTATGATAGATGATCATGTGGAGTCAGCCATGCATGCTGTTTCCACATATTACTACCTGTGTCTGTCCTATTTCAAAAAACAAAACAAAGCAACAATCCCTTTGTCCCTCAGATCCTGGATTTTGGTTTGGCACGGCACACAGATGATGAAATGACGGGCTATGTAGCCACCCGGTGGTATCGAGCCCCAGAGATCATGCTCAACTGGATGCACTACAACATGACAGGTACACAAACCAACTCAATCATAAAGTTTCAGGCTGCAACTGAATGAAATATTACATCATGAGCAATTTCACAAAATGGAAATCGTACTGAAATATCTTTCCGCATCCATGTGTTTAGTTTGTGGTTGACGTAATTCACAAAATATATATATAAAAAAACATTTTCTTCTGTAGTTGTTGAGAATTTATTACACAAGAAATGATGAGGGAAATTATAGAGAAACTGGGCCAGCTTTTCAATTTTCTGGATGGAGGTACAACGTCAGTCAGAGCAACTAAAGCAGTGATCTTGCATGGTTTGTGGTTTGGACATAAATGGTCAAATAAACTATTTATGTGGCCTTTTGCTGTGCTACCAGTTGCTGCAGTTGCAAAAATCACAGCTCACCAATAGCAATTGAGATTTGAGGGGAAATGCATGTTGAGTTGTTGAATTCAAGCATTATTTAAAGGCCTTTATTTGAACATTACAAACTATACAACTGCATAATGCTATGTCCCTGTATAGTCACATGGGGACCCTTTTGTCATATTATTGCATTATGCTTTTGTAAATCTTTAAACTTGGGAAGAGAGAGTAAGTCGCTCTGTACAAAAGTGACTTATGAAATGCAATGTAACTGATACTGAATATGAAGTCGTATCATATTCTGAAATATTCACTGTGCTGCATGTTTTCTTCATTACATGTAATAGTGGATATCTGGTCGGTGGGCTGCATCATGGCTGAACTTCTCACTGGACGGACGCTCTTCCCTGGCTCAGACCGTATCCTTCTACTGCTCTTTTTTCAGTGCCAAAATAAAAACAGATCAGCAGGAGGAAGTTGATGGATGCATGCTGGTCTTTTGAATATATACTCGTGGGTAGATGTTCAGATGTATTGTTCCCTGCATCCATGGCTCTCACACAAGCTGTTGCTTTGTTACTAAGACCACAGGGTCTCAAACACACAAACGCACAACTTTACAGACTTCAAGCTGACTCAGAAGCATTGCTGTGTATTGACTTTTCAGAGCTGCATGCCAGAATAGTCAAGGAAGCGTGTGCGTGTGTGTGTTTTGAGGGTGTGCATGCGTGTGATAGGAGTTAGTCCCCTGTGGTTTATGACTCAGTGCTGCCCACTGTTGTCTCCACTGCTTCTCCCAGATACAGCACACCTTCCTGTTTCCCTCCCACAAAGCCTCCTATGCACAGCAGCAGAACACAACAGCATTTCAAAACAAAAACACACAGGATGAAGCTGGGTAATTAGGACACACACCTTGGAATGCAGAAGCTGGCGTCATGGTCCTTTTTAAAGGTCAAAATCATGAGCTTGCTTTTGTTGGATGTGTTTGTGATTTCTGCTCTTGGGGATAAATCGATACATTTACTCCTTCACTATGTGCTCCATGGCTGTGTGTATTTGAATGTGTGCCCTCTCACCAAGTCTACATCACCTATAGAGGTGGTAGAGCTACCACCTACATAGAAACCCAGTCAAATATACAGAGTAAAATCATCTTCCTGCTCTGTCTCAATGAATAGTGGTCTTTGCACATGATGCTGCAGGAGGATCTCTGACAAACAAAGCAAATGGTCCAGAATGAGATCTTGCATCTTATAAGCTCCTAATTTTTTTTTTTTTTTACTCAGAGTACAGTAATGATAGATCAGATAGGTGTACTTTATCTGTTCTTGTTTGGTGGAGTATCAGTATCACCAAATCCCTTCTGCACTCTAGCCTGCTGTTTACTTACATTTGTGATACGCCTTGCTTGAGTAAACTGCAGTGATTAGTTGATTAAAGGAGACCTATTATGCTTTTTTGTTTGTTTTTTCAGTGATTTTTTTAATATGCTCTTGTGCATGTAAAAGATTTTGAAAGTTGTAAAAGGTCAAAGTCTGCACCAACAGAAGCTCCTGTCTCTCACAGAAAACACTGCTCTTGAAATGCCGCACCACTTGTCTCACCTTTAATTCCGTGACTTTGTGGCATCAAACTACGTCATCATGTCAGACATTTGCATAATTTATGCCTAGCAGCTAGTTTGGCACATTGGAACTGATTTAGCACGATTGCTCCATTGTTATTAGTGTGCTGGCTCAGGCATGTCTATCAGCAGGAAAATTAACCTGCAACCTTTTTATTATCAGTTAATGTGTTTGTCAAGCAAAAATGTGAAACATTCAAAGGTTAAAGGTATTACATAGCACAGTTTAATGGTATGTAACAATTAATATATATAGTGGGTTATGAATTTGGGAGTTTGGGATTCTTGTACTTTTAAATCCAGTGTTGTAATCAGTACCTATCCATGCATCACATCATATGACACAGTGAAAACATGTTGTTTTATACCTAGGCTGACTTCAAACTTTTGAATGGATGAAAAAATACAGACACAGATCGCAGCTGCCTGATGTGCCTCTCACCCCTCTTGTCCAACACCCTCCATCCTTCCTGTTTTCCTTCATGTGAGTGTGGTAGACATTGATCAGTTGAAACTTATAATGACGCTGGTTGGAACCCCAGGGCCCGAGCTCTTGATGAAAATCTCTTCAGATTCTGTGAGTGTCAAGTACCATCCTGCCCAGTTCTGTCACACTGCCCCTCTCTGCCTGTCGTGTTGCCCTGACAAGAGCTACACAGTGTATTTTAGTTCTTTGTATCGCTGCCACTGCTGCTAAGCTGCACCTGGTTTTCCCTTGAAATTGTGTGTTTTCTTAATGGCTTAATTTGCTCTTGAGCTTTGGTTCCCTCTTGTTTCCAGCATGCACTATGAGCTACATCAAACGTCTAATCTTTTCATAAGACAGAGTGACAGGCCATTAGTACAGTGCTGGGTCACAGTGTCCATAAATGTCAGGTGTGTGCGGTGTGTGTTGTGTGTGTGTGTGTGTGTGTGTGTGTGTGTGTGTGTGTGTGTGTGTGTGTGCGTGTGTGTTCCCCCTCCATTCACAAACTACCCTAACCACCCCATACTCTCTGACATGCTCACATTATTGTTATGATGCCCCTTGACTCGGAAGCTATAGACATAAACCAGCTGCAGCAGATAATGCGCCTGACGGGGACGCCCCCAGCCTCCCTCATAAGCAGGATGCCCAGCCATGAGGTGAGACACGTGCCCTCCGCCTTCCCCAGGGGCCCCCACCTCCCAGCTGGATTGAGGGCACCAGCCAGTACCCACAATACTGTTTACAAACCAATACTGTTAGACCTGATGTTGTATTATGAAGTATTTCTTATCATTTACCGTGGTATCAGCCTCCGCTCTCAGTCCACTTACTCCCTTTCTGCTCTCTGACTCACTGCGTTTGTCTCTGCAAGGCTTCCCAGAATGCTTTGCCAGTGTATTCTGATGAGCTTCTGTATGTTCACACATTGATTCTGAAAATTACACAATGTTTGTAATGTGTGTAATCTTGGTCATAATCAAATCTTTAAGCATGCCTTACCTGAATGATGTACAGTTTAATGCTAACTATGCCAAAAGATTTTGTGTGTGAAGCTGTGGCACAACAGTACCACTGTGTTCCTTTAGGATCTCTTTACATTTTTTGTTGTTTTGTTCATCTTCACAGGCAAGGAACTACATTAATTCACTTCCATGCATGCCGAAGAGGAACTTTGCTGATGTGTTTATTGGTGCCAACCCTCTTGGTAAATTCCAGTTTCACAATCACACCATGGCCAATGCTTCTCCTAGCTCACTGAGTCCCTCTAGGTGTATTATAAAGTCACAGCTGGGGAGATGAGTTCAGTTCAGTTTATTCATAAATTGGTTAGAATAAGTAAATAAGTAAATTTAAATGTATTTCTTCTGGATAGAGTGCATTAGCTCAGAAGTCCCAAGTCATTTATGGTATTTAACCTAAAACATGGCTAATCTAGTGATCTCACTGGTACATATGTTTACATTTTTTGGTGTTAACAGTCCACACTTTTGGACCTCTGTGAACTACACTAAATCTCATACATGTAAAGGTGCAATACACATTACATAAGATGTTTAGTTTAAAACCTTCAAAAATGAACAACCAAATATGAAGAAATAACAGTTTGGGCATTATGTCAAAGAAGTCTGTGCATTGTGTTGCAGAGGTACCTATTGAAGTTTGCATGCTAACCAGCTGTCCCATAGCCATTTTACCTGATAGTGCAGCACTTTCCCAGTACTTCAGTCTCCCAATCTGGCCAGAGTGTGCTAATATAGCTAACGGCATAGTTAGCTGATTTGATGAGCTAACGACAGCCACAGTTAGCAGGTGGCCAATTTTCTAGTCTTAAGTGTTTACAAGGCAAAGTAGATCAGAATAAAGATCCAAAGTTTATTCTCAACTCCTGTACCTAATTGTCAAATTTCAACCATCCACTTTGAAAGATACTGCTCACAGCTACCATGTGTAATAAGTTTACACACCTATTCAGCGCATAAAGGTTTAGATTGATGTTTTTATTTTTATTTTTTTAGCCTTGCTTGCGCTTTACTTTTCACATACTCATCTGTGTACTCTGGTGTCTCTGTTCAAGCGGTGGATTTGCTGGAGAAAATGCTGGTGCTGGACACAGACAAGCGGATCACAGCGTCCGAGGCTCTCGCTCACCCGTACTTCGCCCAGTACCACGATCCGGACGATGAGCCAGAAGCAGAGCCTTATGACCAGAGCTTTGAAAGCCGTGAGCTGGAAATTGAGGAATGGAAGGGTAAGTTGGCACATTGTGCAAACATTGACTGTAACTTGAGCTTCTTGGGAAGAAAATAGTTTAGATGTTGCAGAAAATAATCATTAAATAACCTCACATACCGTTTATTGTCTTTCAGGGTTAACCTATGAGGAGGTAATCAGTTTTGTGCCACAGTTGTTTGACGGCGACGAGATGGAATCATGAGGAGGAGACGCCTCTTCCTCCATCTTTTGTTTTCCAAGAAACACTCTTTAAGGACTATCAGTCTCATGTGACTATCCACCACTTTCTTCACACACTCGCACAACCATGACATTCAAGTGCCTGCCGTCATTCATCTCCGGGGGACGTGATGATATCAGGGAGAAAACTTGACATCCTGTTCCTTCCGTCCCCCCACTTTGCTGTTTTTGTTACTCTGCATCATGGCACGCTGAGGCCAACGTTAATCCTCCTTATATATTTAGTGCGTTTTTACCTCAGACATTTATTGTTTATATTGATCCCCTCTTCGATTCAGCAAATTAGAATCTACATATCAGTATCTTGAAAGCAAATTAGAGAACCTGAACCATTGGTAGATGTTTTATAAAATTGTGCTACTTAGCCGTAATTAATATTGTAGGAAAGAAGGTTGAAAAAAGCGAACAGAACAGCTGTGTGTCTAAAGTTTATCTTTCGTCCGCATATTATAATTAAATGTGATTCTATCAATGCATAGAGCTGTGTAAATATGACAAACAGTATTTGTGTTTAAATACTTAAGTCAGACCAGTTACCGTATATGTGTAATAGTCATAATAGCTGAGTCACGCCTCAGCCGACCCCTTTGACAGTATGAATTTTATTACTAGAGTTTAGCCTGCAACGGCATATAAAAAGATACAGTATATCATTTAGTAGAACGTAAAGGATATGCTAAAATATGTCAAATATTCACGTCCATATGGCAAATTCAAGGCTTCATATTTCTTATTGTTGGATTTGAAGGCTTATAGTGTCCCTTTTTTTTTTTAAGCACAACATGAGTTTGGAGAGTTTTTGTATGCATTTCAACTACTTTAGTTCCTGCTCCTTTCCTACACATCCATGCGTCTTTTAAGCACTTCTGATCTGTTTTTTTCAGAAGAATCCATTATCACAATCTACAGTACCACACGCATGATGAAGCCAGATCTGGCTTATTAGTTTATTGAAATGTGATGTTTCCCACTGCAACACCAACTGACAATGTACTTTAATCATATTGCATTTATAAAACACAGTACTATTAATGTTTATTGAATGTTCGGGGGCGCCAGTCTGCCTCGTATTTATGATCTTTTGTTATGTTGTTTGTATATCAATGTAAAAGAGAATATTATTTGTCAGAATTTAAGGTTCTTTTTATTATTTATGGAGAGCTTACTGTGTCAGAAACCAAATGTATCAACAATAATCTCAAATGTCAGTGAAGCCGTGGTGACTGCAGTTACAGCTTGTGTATCAGATACTTTGCAATCAGTCCGATCAACTCTGCTAATCTTGCAGTTGTTTCAGTTGATTTTATTTCCTGGGATTTCTCAGTTGAAAGGAGTTACTGAAGATTTATTTATCTTCTTGTTTTCCTTACTGCCCTTCAAAAGTGTCCTACTTCTAAAGAATTTGAGTAGAAAATGTTTTCAGAAAGCAAAGCAAAAAGATTTATTACAAGCACTTCACTTTTGTATTGACACACAAACCATTAAACAGTAGACTCCTGGTTCAGATATTGACAAAATGTTTTTTTCTCTGTGAACCATTTAAGGAGTCGGATTACATCAACATGTGACATACAAGCTATATCCACAGTTGCTCTGGCTATTCTCAACCAAACATATCGGTGTCTTCATAGTTTCATTTGCAAATGCTTGTTTCCACGTAGTGCTTTTTGTAATGTATTATTTTATTTTTGTGTGTTAAATCAAGATGTGATGTTATTCTGTGATTCTGTAATATTGTTTTTTTTTTT
>CAEMYA010002158.1:3118181-3162891 GCA_903131615.1 Diplodus sargus
TTTTTTTTTTTTAGTAATGCTAGGACTATACTTGTCATTCTTCTGAATAATTTAGCAGGGCACATGTTTGTGGGAAAGAGTGTACGTTTACTCACTGGATGCTGAAGGGCAATGCTGAAGCCTCCATCTTCATAGTTTTTACAAAAGAACTGCATCAATTAGATTATTTATCTTGTCCATATCCCAATGTCAGTAGTCAAATTTATCAGTTCTGCTTCTCTTTGCCTGAGATGTGTTCATATGTTTTTACTCTGTTCTTACCACATGTACCAAGACAGCACGCCACAGCACCTGTAAATACCACCATTAGAAAATAAAGGCTACTATTTTTCAAACCTGGAACTGTGTACAGTATGTTGTAGTGTGTGACATGACACCACTGGGGGGCAGCACTGCATAAGTAGAGCAAAACCTCTGCCAACATGTAAGATGACCAAACCAGAAGGAAGAAGGTGAAGCAAAATATGAAAAAGCAGCAACTGAATGAACCTTAATATACATTTTTTTATGTATGTGTACTTAACAGGTTAAATAAAAGAGTTATACAGACAAGTATTGGTGCGTGCAGTCATACACACACAGGCTGAATCCTCATCCTGTGTTAATACATAAATACAACAATAGAAGAATCGAGGTCATTAGTCTTCAGGTACAAATTAGTAAAATGATAAATGTGTGAAAATTTGTGTCCTCAAAGTGTTTCACCATCTTTCTGTGAAACAAACTATGTCTGAGTCCTGTGCTCTGGGGACTCCTTCACAGCGTCATGCTACACACTGCTGGCTGCTTTGATCCTCAGGGTCCTCATGGGCTCCCCCCCTCTCTGACCTAATGGGTCTTAACTATGGAAACCCATTTCCACCAGGAAAAAACACAATTGTTTATAAAACATAGTTCAGAATAATAAAAACTTAGAGTAAATAAAAAAATAGGAACTACTTAAATTGGATTTTAGACTGAGCATGTGTGAGCTGACCAATCAAAGAAGACTGGGCAATAATCTGTCAATTACAATGTTTCACTCTGGCTCAATAATGCCAAGAATATTTGTTTGTATGTTTTTCTTGAGCATCATGGAAACATGGCCGCCGCCTTTATGTGGATAACTGAATCTGATTATTGATGGTTGATGCTTTGCTAAAAATATATCCAGGCCTGTTAGTGGACGCATTATAAGGCCAAAGTTCATCCAGTTTGTGAGCTAATTTACAAATATTCCTCAAATAATGGATTGTCTTTTCAAGACACTCGGAGCACTCTGACAGGGTTCCAGGTTCTATTCATTCACAACGGTGGTGGTAAACTACGATAGTAGCCACAGCTGCCCTGATGGAAGCGTGGCACCTACAGCCCCTCCGACCATCACCTCATACATACAACAGTCAGACACATACACACGAGGCAAGATGGGTGAAGTGTCTTGCCTAAGGACCATGACACAAGTGCCAAGGGCGGGGATCGAACCATGGTAAATGTGTTATCACATAAATAAATACATACCTCTTCCCCCTTGTCCCTCTCAACTGCAGCTTCTAAAACTGGAGAATAACCAGTTATAAGTGACAACTGGTGTGTTTTGGAGATGCGCTGTGGGTCGTGATCCTCTTAATGCGTATAGCAGAGTTGTGACTTGTGTTGGTTTGATGTGATTATTCTGCACCAACAAAAATATGCATTTTTAAAAAAATAATACAGGAATGCAAACAGGATTATTATGAGGAATTGTGTTATGCAAAGGTGGATAAAACAAAATCTTCATTTACTCTTCATGATTAGAGAAATTGACTATGACTGTGATTAAATCTGACTGAATATAAACCTTCAACTTCCTCCTTCACTGACTTATAAAGTGTTGGGGTAAAAAACTATAGTTTTCCTCTTCCCTGATGCCTCCCCGGTTGCCTTCCCAAGTCCCTGTGCTCGTCTTTTTTCCTACCAATTCCATTTTACTCTATTTGTGTCCTGACTCAATAGAGTGGAAGATCAACTCATAAAAGCTCAAGTCTGGTAACGAGCCTCTTGTGTCCTCACTGAGCAGTTACAAAGCGTTGGGAAAGTATTTGTATCGTATAACATTTTGATAAACTTTTTAATAAATCAATGATTATCTTACTGTTTTTTTGCCAGATATCTAATGAGCTCATGGTTATTTATCTGGACTGATTTTGTTGTAGTTTGATTTAAAATGTAGGGGCCTAAAGACGACTACCTGTGTTGCACAGAGGTATGGTTATAAATAACATTGCCAGAAGTTTCCCTTCAAGTCTTATTATCAGCCATTTGATAATCCTACTTTAATTTACTTTTTGTTCAGAGATGTGAAACAATGCACATGGTTTATTTCAAGATAACTAAGTATGCAGGAGAACTGTGGTAGAACACCATGATGCCTGTCGACACAAAGGAGGAACTGTGTTGAACAAAAATAAAATAAAATCAAGACTTGTTTTAGTTTCATAGAGCAGAGGACTCTTCCTGAGGGCATGAGAGTGGACGTGGACCAGCTGATCAGTCTACCGTAAACACACTGAACCACTCTCAGCACCTTTCCTGCTCCCAAACCCTGATCATTATCCAAAGAACCAGTGTGTCGACAATCACCAGAAGATAACAGCCTCCTGGACTGTTTGCTGTTATTTTATTTTTTTTACAACTTGACAAGGCTGGTGTTGAATTCAATAAAAGACAACACCAAACATCCAACATGATGACGTGTTATATGACTTTCTTGACTTCAGTGATGTGTAAGTTACCACAGTCAGTCATTTGCAGGTGTTATTTGTTATAACATTTGACTGAAATCTTGGATGAGAGGGGAAATGTCCTTAAGAAACTGAAACAAGTCCAGTGCTGACGATACAGCACCTAGATTTACCATGACCTGGATCACTGAGAACCTTCATCACTTGGCTGAACTGCTTCCAAATCAACTATAGAGGTATTTTAGTTGCCAGGGGCCTGTTTCCTAAAGCAGACATGTTGAAAACCCAAATAGTTATTTTTTTGTTCTATTTACATTTGGAAAGAAAAGAAACCACAGAAACCACTGGTAAAATAATGGTATTATTATTGATAATGTATTGAAATGATCCCAAAGCAAGAAAGTATAAAGTTTGATATAAAGTGATATAGACGAACAGTCCAGTGTTAAAACTTGACAGTTTCAGTGACTGAACAACTTTTATTATAGGTTAATACCAAAAATTTTTTATTTATTTGTTTGATTTCATGGGTTGTTTGTCAATATCTATCAGAATTTAAATTGTTTTTTTTTTTTTTTCCTCAGAGCATCCTCTGAACTATGTCAGAGTAGTAGGTACAATAGACACAGCAAACACAGAATTTATTTTCCAGCTGAGTGAAAGGTAAAGTTGCACCACTTTTTTTTTTAAAAAGCAACATTTTTCTTTTCTTTACTTGGTTACTGATGCCACAGTCATTAGGAGCTCTTATTTAATCGAGGATTTTCCATGTCAGATCATAAGTTCAAAATGGTCAGTCAACAAAAGCCCCTTCTTTTAGTTTGGACTGATGCATGATGTTGAGAAAGGAGTCTTTAGTCTGTGTACGTGTTAAAACAGGGCAGTTTCAATCTTATAAAACTTTTACTCATGATAGTCAATGCTCTATTAACTCAAAGTGCCTCTAGGGTGTGTGGTTTCTTAGACAAGTGATCCACTTTGCGGCTGACCTGGCAGGAGCAGACCTTAAGAAATAGCTTTCGATTTCTTGGAATATTGCCAACGTTTTGTGTTACACGTCTCTGACCAGTTCAGTCGAAAGTTGCTGTCATCTGCAAAGACCAATGACAGCATCCCACAGGGAGCAGAGTACACACAGTACACCTGCAGTTAGTCTGGTGTTAGTTGCACTGCAAGTGTTTTGTGGTAGCACTCTACAAAAAAAAGGTAATAAGTAGTTCCTGTGATTATGACAAGTCACTGCTAAATTCTATTTATTTTCATATGCTATTAATAAAATGAAATAAAATATGTATGGATTAGCAGTAGCAGGATTATTATGGGAACATGTAGACTAAATTATTTTAAGCACTGCAGCCGCTTTTCTTACATGAGAATGTATCCAGACATTACCAGGACTGTGCCAGATTTTTAAATCATTACTGAATACCAATAACATGGCATTTTTTGCTATTAGTAACCTAATCCATTGGATTACAAATCTAATGTGAATGCTTCTGAATTAGTTGTGGATTATGATAGATTCAACATTGAAAATATTGCACTTTACACTAATAGCCACAATAAAATGAGTGGCACTATTTTCCTTTTGTTTCGTTAAAAATCTAAATCGCATTTGCCACAAGACGTTGTTTTAAATTCCAAGGAGTTTTGGTTGCATAAGATTTAATGGAAATTTGGAAGCATCAGAGTGATCAGTGCGATCCCAACAGCAGTTTTTGTCCTTGTGTTCACTGACAGGTAAATCCAAACTATTGCTGCGCTGTATTTACAAAAAAGGTGCTCATATTCAAATGTCTCAATCTACATGGAAAAGATAACGCGTATAAATCACAGATATGGTTAGTTGTTGTTGTTGACAGTATCCACACACTCCGCCCCCCTGCAGCAAAAGTCGTCGTTCATTTTCGCGCACTTTAGAGTTCCGACATTTCCAACGGTTCCTGAACGCAGCATAGCTCCTGCCTGGGTATCAGCATGGAAAGAAAAGGTAACGATGTTAACCGCTCCGAAATGATTTTTAACTCATATTACCTCAGATATTTGCGCTTTTCTTGAAGACATCTCTGTGGCGGGTTAACGCTCGCAATTATTTTGACAACGCGAACGAGCCGCCTAACAGTTGTTGAAAGTAAAAGTAGACCATGCGCTCTGCTGTGTGTGTATGTGTGTTAACAGTAAGCTAGCTGTAGCCTTAAGACTAGCATCTGATCGTAGACGACTTTGTGCCAAAACTTCCATCCAGGTTAGAGTAAAAGAAAAAAAAAATTAGGCGAACTGTCTCTGAATGTAGTGACGGGTTTGTCATGGCTCGGCATGATAAATGACAAAAGCTGCCTGTTAGTTGGAGTGAAAAGCAGCACGTTTCTGTTAGCAGCTAACTTAAAACGGCTCTCATACGGGGCGACACACCGCCCAGGCCGGTTTACTTTGCTTTTGGGGAGGCTGTTACTCTTAGCTAAGTACCTGCTAGCTACTCACAGCTGCTAATATAGCTAACCCGTATCTACGAGTATTTTTACACCTGCAGCCCGGAGCACACCATGTACTCTTCACCCCAAATCTCGATGTAGCCGTAACAGCCCAGAACGGTGTCTTCAAGATCCGACTCAAGCTTATTGTCTCACTGTTTGTCTCTGTGTGTTGTTAGTACTCGCAATGCAAGCAAGGAAGAAGAGGACCAGGCCCAGGAAACCTGGCAAAAAGTAAGTGGGGGAGCACCTGCCGCTTGTTTTCATGTCCCAGTTTGTCTGTCTTTGGTCCGTAAACACACCGCAGGAGATGTACTCTGATAACTGATAACTGCAATGTATAGGCACGGTTTATTCATTTATTAATGTATTTATTTATTTAAACTCGCAGCCGCTTTACACAATAATGTAAGAGATGACGAAATTAACAACGCAAAAGTACAATGACTTGACATCCAAGCACTCAATTAGGTTGTTTGGGGGTAATAATTTAATCCTTGTTGAAAGTAGTTCGTTTGAGTGCTTGATTGGCCACATTAAGAGCCAGTTTGCAAATTGATTGCATGTGCACGGCTTAACATTTTTTGTTGTGAATATTTGTTTTCTAACTCTACATTTAGTTACACATGTCGTATTGTGAAACTCATCTGAAGTTCCATGATCTATGGAATGAAAACAAAAGTTTATTCTGACTTTGAGCAGAAGACACCAGGTTAGTAGGGGTCTTGTCTGTTCTCTGCAAATGAGATTTTTAAAAGCCTTTGTATTTAAATCAAATAACCCCCAAGGTAACTACACACCAATAACAAATCCAATGTGGGTGATTTTACCATGACAATACGAATATATAGCAAATCAGTTAAACGCTACAACAGGAAAAACTGAAGAAATTGATCTTAATGTGCCATATTGAAGGATGTCTTGATTCCTAAAATGCTCCTCGAGGAGAGAGGAGGCTTTTTTGGGGCTGTATGGGGGAGGATATACAGGTGTATTGTTTTTCTGCAATTCTTTTTAGCACCCGTGACCAAAAGAGACGCACATTGGAATATGCATGGACCATTTATGGTTGAACGTGGGTGTGGAGAGGATGGATATGAGGTGGATCTGGGATTTGTTAGGAAAATGTACACTGGCTGGCATACGCAAGGTTTTATAAATCGGGATATTTTTTGCCGCAAGTACATTTCCTCATTTTTATGTACACGAACATCTAGAGTGGATTCTCTGCAGAGTTTTATAAACAAGACCCCTTGACTGTTACAGTTCAGAGAAGCCCCTTGTTAAGGGAAGTGACCAAGAACTTGATGGCCGCTTTAGCTGTGGTCCACACTAGCCCTTTGTACACAGCAACACCGCATTATCTCTCTCACTAATTCTCCGCCGTTGGTGATTCACACAGAGTGAAGCATCTCCGCCTTAAATACAAACCGCTGTGTAATTCACACAGAAAGCCGGCCTTGCGGCTCCTAAAGAGGCGTGTCTGACTCCTTCACTTGTGGGGGCTGGGGGGCTGATGATCGCAGTGATTTATTTTCATCACAAACATTCGGTGAGTTGAAGTTGTTTGCCGGTGACAGACGCTGTTTTTTGGGCAGATATGTGAGGAAGAGTTGGTAGGACGGGCAGGAGGACGGACGCTTGTCCACGTACAGCTGTGGTATTTTTTTCCTCATATAAGTTGCCAAAGAAAGTTACAGTTAGTACATTACTTTTGTTTAGTCATGTAACATTGCTTTGTGGGACATTTCTCTTTATTAAGTTGAGTGAAGGACCTGTGCAGTTATCAGTCTGTACGATCAACACGCCACCGCTCCGTGCCGCTGGCTTATGCATTCACACCGGTTCGGTTCACCAATAATACCGCACTGATACTACCTCCAGAGGCGCATCAGTGCCTTAGCGAAAATTCACCCCTCGTCGCATCTGAAACATTCACACAGAGAGGAATCTGGAGAATTGGCGCAGGATCCCCGCATGCAAACAGCAGTGTGAATGGGGCTAGTGAAAGACAAAAAAAAAAAGAAAGAAAGCATTTAAGGGACTCTCAGAAAGCAAGGCACGAGTCAGGTATTGGTAAACATAGTTGTCAATTCATTCGTCACGATGGAACTTCATTCAAAGCAGAGCTCCACCAAAGAGCCTGCATCGTTGCAGAAGGTTATCTGATGTGTCAGTGTTTCCCCAATATGCATTCTTCTGCTGGATTCACCTCACCTCCCAGAGCCTAGTGCTGAATCGCTGGAAACTGATTTTGAGGCTGTCATTAAATTACTTAGCATAAATATATTAATACAAAATAATTGCAGTTTTTTGATAGCTTCCAGGTCATGTGGCCCAGTGACTCCAAACCAGCAGCAGATTCTATTAGTAAACTGGAGAAATGAGACACAGTTTTTTATTGTATTTTAGTGCTTCCTCTATTTTATATGAATATTGATATGGAGAAATTATGATTTTTTCCATGTGGCCCACTGACTTCTGAAACAGATTCTGTTTCCATAAAAAATCTATAATAATAAAGAAAATTATGGTAAAAAAAAGTTCTCTAATGCCCAAGAGGTCAACATATTTTCAAGCAGCAATGTCAACTTCTACACTATTTGGTCTCATGTCTTAGATTCTGAAAATCTCACCTGTAATCTCACCCCGGACCCCCCTAGTGTTGCTAGGTTACCAACTCAGAGCACCGCTGCTACAAAAAAATCTAGCGGAAACACTGTGTTCTAACAATTTTGGACATGTGTGGCAAACCATTGCTTTCTTAGGTAAAGCTAACAACGGGACAAATTCATACATATTGCACCTTTTTTTTAGATACATTTTTGCATTTTGTTTTGTCACCATGGTGTATTGAGTGTCGATTGTAAGAGGGAAAATAATTTAAAATGCTTTTAGCCCTAAACTGCAACCTAACAAATGATCTTTTGTCTTGCTGGAGGACTACACAAGATAATAACATGGTATATTTATATACATGAGTCATACGTGATGTTTTCTAATTTCCTCTGCCTACTTTTTTTGTAAAACAGCTATGACTATTACCACATTCTACAATAGCCTCAGGTTGGCGAAAGCTTATGTTTCTCTCTCTCCTTTTTTTTAAAGTAACTGCATTGGTTTAAATACAGCAGCGTCATCACATCCTTATACTCATAGCTATAAGGCTAGCCTCTACTGCTGTCACAAGGCTACAGTCTGTCCTTGTTGTGGTGAAGTAATTTAAAGTTTATTCCAGGGTTGAGTTGGAGCAGCAGTTTTCAAAGTCTGTCATTATAAAAAGCTGAGAGAAAATGTAGATTTTCTGTCCATAACCATCAAGAATGTGGCGGGCATCCAAGCATAAAACGGCTCCTCTCTCTCTCCCCCCTCGCTTGCCCTTACACCCATCACACTCCTTCCCTCCCACTCTTGTGTCAGTCGCTCTGTTGTGTTGTTGGGCTTTGCTGAGAGGACGTAGCAGCCACTGTTCATTTAGAAGAGCCAGGGGAGAGGAGAGGAGAGGAGAGGAGAGGAGACCTGGCCAGGCCCAGCCCAGCCCAGCCCGAGTGCAACTCACCTATTGCCAAGTTTAGCTCAGTGTAGACTGGTGTGTCACATACAGTAGCTTTAGCCAAGGGTCCTCTGGGTCATGTGGCTCCTGGACTGGATCTTCTCAATCAACACAGCTGTGGTGAAGCTAGCCAGCGGTCTCACATGCAAGTGAGTAGTGCAAGAAATAAGTCATGTTTGTATTTGTGTGTGAGGGAGAGGAGGCCAGGGTGAAGGAAGAGAGACGTAAAAGTCATACTTGTCTCCTCTCTGTATTGCCTGTTGTATCAGTGATAGTGGTGGGAGTTTTTCAGCCTTTGTGTGTGTGTTTACAGTTAGGCTGACTTATTGATAGGCCGATCTATTTTTCATTAAGGAGCAGATGCTGACTGTTGCTGCTGTGCAAGGTACCTGTGTGTCTGTCTGTGTGTGTGTGTGTGTGTGTGTGTGTGTGTGTGTGTGTGTGTGTGTGTGTGTACACAGGACTGATGATGTCCCTGGTGGATTTGGCCTGCCACCTTTTGAAAGCGCTCATCGCCCACTGCTTCTTTTTCCCCACTGTATTTCTGCATTGCAATATCGTATTTATTGGCATCACTTCAGATGTCTAACCACTCGTTTCTGTGACTCTCTGTGCCGCAGATGTAATTTTAGTGTTACATGCACACTCAGGAGACTGAAAAGGAATAGCCAGCATTGCAGAGTATTTACCATCACAGTTGCTTTCTGTTGTGTTTTGCTTTTTTATCTCAGCCTCTCCTCTCCCAGCTATAGCTGCAGTTCATTACATAACCCATCAAATCTTTTATCATCTGCAGCCCACTACAGCTCTGTGTCCCTCTGTGTCTCCCTCTCTCTGTCCTCACCCTGCAGGTTAACTGCTCCCCTGTTTGTCATCCATCAGTTTGCAGAAATGTATAAATGTTTTTATTTTATTTTTTTAAATTTGTTGGTTGTATAGACCTGTCAAGATATTGGGTTTCCGGTTTCTATGAAAGGGGTTTGTTTTCTATGAACTTGGAAAGCCTGCAGTGGTTGAACTGGTGCTGTAGTACAAAGATGTAGTGTCCTTTTTCTCTTGTTACTGGAGCATCACACTGTTTCTGCTTGGAGGCCCAGTTAATGCATTTAACCGTGCTGCAAACATGAGACTCTGTCTCTGTTTTGTAGAGCTCATCCATTACTTATTACTATTATTATTATTATTATTGCTTCAATAAGATGTTGTGGAGGGTAAAAAAAATTTAATTGATATATCGGCCACGAGAAAAATAAAATATTAAATGATATATCTGTGATTAAAATCGGCAGACCAGTGTATCGGTTGGTATCTATTTATTTGCACATCTTGGTGGCATGCTAATTAACAGGTCAATAAAATCACAACTACTTGCATGGCATGTACATTACAGTGCATCTCGGGACCATTTTTCCGTCCGAACCTGAGTCTGAGAGAACAATAACAAAGCCTAACCCAAACTCATAAGGCTATCTGTTTTCAATGTCTGAACTCAACTCGAGGCCGGCAGAGTTGATGTAAGCTGAAGCACTGAGTTTGTGTTACCCTGTCATACATTTGTTACCATGGTTACAGCCTGCCTGTATAGTATAGATATGTACACTGTGGAGTTATAGCCAGGCAGCAACTCGTACTGACATGACCAAACCCAACCTGAACATTGTTCTAAAAATTTTGAGAACCAGGCCCGGCCTGTGATGGTCGGGGTATCATTGCTCTAATGTGCCTACTGTCAGCAGGTGTTGGGGTCCTGAAGTAAAGGCGCTGCAGCACACTCATTTACACTTTGTGTGCATTGCACCTTCATTATAGTTACCTAGTACTGCTGTTTCATTCTGCTGCTCAGGCCCTTGGCATTGATTTTATCTGGCGGTAGGAGAGGAGAGGGGAGGAGGACGTCGTCAACTTTTTGGCCACTCGCCATCCCCAAGAGCACCTCTTCCCCTGTGCCCTTGTTTATTTTGTTCTAGAGATGTAATAGGGCTGGATGGGTGGAAACAATACAGCCAGGAGAAACCAGGAGACACTGACACACTCTGTCATGTCAGATGTGTGCACAGGAGTGATGGAGATGTCAAGTGCTTGTGGTTCTGTATTAGATTTCATCGGCATCACTTTTCCATGGGAAATGTGGTGCGGGCTGCAGTTAAACCATTTATTCTGCTCTTTGTGTGCAAGACAGTTTTAGAGCCAGCTTTGAAAAATATTTTGAAGAGGTGTGAAAGTTATGAAAATATTTTGTGAAAGTGAATAAGAATCTGGTTTATTTCAAAGTAGGTCTTCACATATAAATAATTTGCCCTGGTGATCTGGTGCATAACAATAAATATAAGTATGAAAGACACAGAAATAAAAAGCAAGAACTGTAGCATAAATAGAAAATTGACAGGAAAGTACATACAAATGTTATGGTTGAAATGAATTAAGTTGATTGTACATTTTTGTCCGGGAATGATAAAAAGTATTGATCAGGGAATGTCCAAAAGTTAATAGTATGCAGTATAATATTTGTGCAAAACTGAAATGTGCAAAGCTTTCAAAATTGGGGGAGGGACTATTTAAGATAATGCCAGTGGTAGTGCTGTTGTTGAAGGTTACAGTTAATATAATTTTTCACAAATGCAACATGGACGCTCTCGCCTTCACTTTATTTCTACCAGCTGCGACGGCGTGGGATGGTAATGTTCTCACTTTGCAAGTCTGTGTGTGTCTATGTGGTCTTGTGTTGTTGGATTTAGTGTGAGTATTTACACAAGGTAGTTTGGTAATTCTCCTGATAAAGTGCTGCTAGTCTCTTAATCAAAGAATGGACTGGATTGACCTGATAAGTTTCCACGATACACCAGCGCACATCTGCGCCTCTCATTTGCTTCTATGCACAAGCTGCAAAAATGGCATCACAAAAATGTAAGCTGAGGAGAAATGGCTCCACTGTATAAATGCATTTATTGGTCAATTTATTTTGCCAACTTGTATATCTCTGATAACTTAGATTAAGATTTATGTTAATTACATATCTTGCGAACCATGAATGACTAACACACTCACATTGTACTTGATCCTCACAATAAGAACCTTGGTGCTTGATATTTGCTCTTAAGGAGGAGGCTTTTATTCAACTTTGTCTCTCAGACATGAGAGCAGATAGAGCATGGCTCATATCCAATCAAAGATTAACCTCTGTGTTGTTAACAAAGAGAACGTAGTTGGTGAATGACTAAAGCAGTGATAAGTAAAATAAAATGAGGATAAATAAAGTCCATGTTGTTGTCAGATGTCACATGCTGCCATCAGCAACTTCAGTTTTTAAAGGCCAAATGATGGTGAAAAACTCAATCTAGAAATGAAGCCATACGATTCAGTTGAGAAGGTTGGTCGATCATTTTTGGCACATTATTCCAGTGGTGCAGGATTGTCCTTTTTTAAATGTTTGGCAAGGGATTGTGAAGTGATTGCAAAATAAAACAACAACAAAAAACATCCAGAACAAAGCAACAACTCTCAGCAACACAGGACAAAACATTCCATTTAGTCCGTAATGGAGACATGAATCAGATACAAATGGTGCCAGTCCTCATTTTCCCAGGAGACTGCACGCCCGGTATCGAACAAAATCACACATTAAAAGCTGATTTGTGGGCAACCAATTCAAATACTGATGTCATTTTTCTGTAGCTGTTAGATTGTGTGATCAACGTCCACGTGATAATGATACATGAATGCAAAATACCTTGTCTGCTGCCAGTTCAATAATTAATCTAATTTCATTCATCTTAAAATGTGAAGTAGAAACTCATCACATGGGTCAACTAGAACTTCAACATGAAAAGCAAACCCTCCAGCGGCTGGAACATAATGAGTGTGTGACAAACATTCTGATTAGCATTTTTGGACTGGCACGCAAACGAGATGGGGTGATGATGATGATGGACAGACAGGGGGGCAAGAGGCAAGAGGAAAACGTGTTGTTTGTCAGACAAGGAGGAGGGGGGGAGGTTGCTCGCTGATGTCGTCCCTCACCTGCAATGCAGTGCTGGGCTGCATCACCCAATCATCTTCGAGCTGTCAGTGAAGGGGGCGGGCCAGAGGCTGACGACAGCCAAGGAGAGTTCTCGGTCAGACGGAGAGAAAGAGAGGGAGACAGCGGGAGGAAAAGTGTGCGAGGGAGTCAGCGAGTGCAGTGGTGCTCCAGGACTCAGCCTACAGCAGAGCTTCTACATTTCTCCTCTTCTTTCTCTTCTTCCTTGCCTGCACTCTGCTCCCTGCTGTCCTCTTTCCTTTCCTCCTCTTCTCTTCTGTTTGCCACCCCCTTCCTCTGCAATCTCGGCTTTTCAGTCATCAGCATTGATCGCTCTCTCTGCTGCTCATCCACTGTACTTTTCACTATCCATTTTTCTCCCTTTTCTCCTTTGGTTCTCAATCGCCTTTTTTTCCCTCTTGGTGGATGGAGTGAGATTTTTTTTTTTACCACCTGCACTCTCTCCTGTCCTCTTCCCCTGCATCACGTCCCATGGGCATCCGTGCATCTTGCAGGTAAGAGCAGGGTGTGTGTGTGTGAGGGAGTGTGGGCAGGCGTGACAGCTACAGACAGTTAGAGGTTGTCTTGAGACAGCTCCAGGTGTTCTGGAGTGCTGCAGAAGTCCTTGAACTATCCTGCTTTCGGTTCATGTGTGTGGACCAGGGGACATTGATCTGAGTGTCCATGTGCCGCAGTGGAAAAAAAACCAACTTGCAATCGTGATATTGAGAGGCATAGGTCCGTCTTGTGGCACAAAATGTGTGAATGTTCTTGTTAGGTTCAAAACTAGTTTTTACATGCTTAATGTCTCTGCCTTTTCCCATTCACCCTCCACCATTCTGTCAGTCTATCTCTGCTCTGTACCTAATGAAAATTGATAATGTTCCTTTGGCCTGGAATCGAAGGCTCATGTGTCAGTTTTTGAGCTGAGCTCTGTGGAGCAACTGTGTTGTGCTGGAAGCCGTTCGTTAGTTTATGTTAGCAGACTCCATTTCTAAACGGTCGCTCCGGTTGCTCTTTGATAGCGGAGTGCAAAGAGGCACCAAGATGAGGCACTGGAGAACGTGCATAAAGTCACATCCTTATGGTCTGTCGCGCACTTTCCAACCTGAGTCCTTCACAAAGACATCCACAGTCCAGCAGCATTATTGTCCATAGTCCTGTATAGACGACTGATAGAGACAAGAATTGTCACATTACAGTCCGCCCACATAAAGCCATTAAAAAAAGTGTATTACTGCAATGTAATGCAATGTAAATGACTGCAAGTTTTTACTAAGAGTCCCTTTTAATCCTTTGATTGTAGATGACTAAACTCTCGCTCTCCCAACATTTTAGTCTATCTCTAGTTAAAAAACTTTTTTTGTAATTGTTATCCCCTGAAGTATTTTATCCTTTTATGTTCACTGTCCGGCCAAGCCATAAAAATGTGATGTGTGAAGGTTTTCAAAAGTACCTTTTTAGATTCTACATCACGTTACAATACGATTTCCACTTGTGATGGTATTGTAGGCACCAAAGCTTATAAATACAACATGTGGACAATCAAGTTCTAACGGAAAAAATGTGCTGACTGACCTTGTCTGTGCCAGCACGGTGTTCAGGTTGGGAATTTTAAAAAAAAGGGGGAAAAAAGAAGAATAGAAATGTTGCTGTTAAGTTGCATTTCAGAATGGAATGATAAAGGATTTTCATTGACTTTTTAAGCTGTGGTAGGGATAAAAGATGGGTGTTTCTTTTTGTGCTAAATTTGTACTGTGTGTGCATGCAAGTAAATGAACAAATCCTCAGCCACAATCACAGTCAAGACTGACGGCAGTGATCCGTCTTCAGGTAAATGCAGTACTATAATGTCATTTCAAACTTTAACCATTGAAGCAGTTTTGCGGCCCCCTCACTTTTAATACTGCAGATTCTTTTGCTTAAACTCATTCTGAGCACATGAAAAATTGTGAGTGTGCCCACTGCAGTGACACCTTTTCTTTTTGGAGAAATTAGAGAAAAATCTCACAGCAGATGGGTGAACGTGAAGATGAATTATCACAGAATTAATAGATGTCAAATCTTTGTGTCCTAGATATATGAGCCAGATGGATCATCAGGCCAATATTAGTGGCTGATATTTGGACATATTAAAGCAGAGATATCCAGTCCAGAAGTTGCTCCAAAAACTTTGTTGTCAAAATAGCAAATGACCTTATGTATTGATTAATGTCTGCAAGTCTGACTGGTCTTGTTAATGACCTTTTCCCCCCTCAGGAATGGCACTAAACAGTTGAGTTCAGCAGGCAGCTGAGCGTGCTCATTTTGTCAGCATGTTTTGCTGTAATGGAGCCGCGGTTGGTAGTCTCTCTGCTCAGATTTAAGTCAGTGAGTGATTAGCTAGTCGATGCTAATCCTAATGACTTTAACATAGTTTACATTAAGCAGATAACATCAAAGTATCCTCAACCAAAGTAATCAAACCAATGTGTTGCATCCACTCCAGTCGAATTCCAATGTTAGAAGTCAGTAAACAGTTTTCTTCAGAGTTTATAAGTGAAAAATTCAGCTGCCTCGACCCTCTCACAGCTTAAGAGATCATATGTGACTTGCTTTAATTAGCTCCAAATCCTCCTCAGCCTCCCCACCCTCTGTTCACTGTTTGACTCAATGTAGCACACAGCACCGTAGATGGCTTGGGAGATTTTGTATGTAAGGCCACCGTGTGTCTTTAAACAGTGTGAGGTAAAATAATGTTGTCTTGTGAGGGGAAACATCTGTCTGCGACGCATGCAGAGAGCGGTGTTTCTTGCTGGAAGCTGTTTGCTGTTCTTACCTCCACAGTGCTCCACTGTCAGCCGTCTGCAGTAAGACAATGAAGCATCATAAGAGCTCATGATGAGATGGCTGAATAACTGTTTGCTCAGACTCTCAGTCTTGTTTACTTATTCTTTGGTATTTGCTTACTTAAGGTTTTGTACAGCTGTTTGCATTAATGCAGCATTACAATGCTAGTGACAAGCCAATGTTTTAGGTGTATGGTTCACATACGAAGAACGTTTATGAGTAACATAACAAATGAGGAGTGCCTGACGCCATCCATCAAGCATGGTGGAGGAAATGTGAAGGTCTGAGGGTGCATTGGTGCTGGTAAAGTGGGAAACGGTTAAAGCGAGTAAGGAAGGATATCACTATTATGCAACATCATGCCACACCCTCTGAAGGGTGCCCGTTTGGAGCCAACTTCATCGTTCAACATGATATGAGGCTCAAAGCACACCTCCAAACTATACAGGAGCTATTAGGGGAAGAAGCAGTCTGATGGTATTTTGTCTATAATGGAGTGGTGAGCGCAGTCTTTAGATCTCAACCCTGTTTAGCTGCTGTGAAAGCAGCTTGG
Source organism: Diplodus sargus (assembly GCA_903131615.1). NCBI lineage: Eukaryota > Metazoa > Chordata > Actinopteri > Spariformes > Sparidae > Diplodus > Diplodus sargus. The sequence goes on from CAEMYA010002158.1 coordinate 3,134,305, forward strand.
CCGTACGGTTTGTAAGAGGTGTTAATCAAGCCAATCCAACATGTGAGAGGTGCTCCTGGAAGCATGGAGTGAAATGTCTTAAGATCGCCTCTCGTGTTGTCAAAAATATCAAAACATTGATAAAATATTGAAACTGAATATTTGAAACTGTTTTATTAGTAAGTTTCCGCAGTATCGATACTGATACTAGCTGAGCTTTCTCGCTTTGTCTGTCCTTCGACAGCGAGTCGGCACAAACAAACACGCTGCTGCAGTGTCCACATATCCGCATCCCCCCACTCCCCTGACCATTGTATCGCACCTTAAATCCTGTTTTGCTTAACACACAGTACACACGTCTTACACAAACGCATGCACTCGTCCAGTGTTTTTCAGTCCTGGTCCTGGGGCCTCTGTCCTGCATGTTTTTAGATGTTTTTCTGCTCTCAAACACTCTTGAATCAAATGAATGGGTCATTATCAGGCTTCAGCAGAGCTTCATGGTGAGCTGACCATTTGAATCTATTGTGTTGGAGCAGGGACACATCTAAAAACATGCCCTAGTCTAGCTTTTCATGCCATTAATTGGATTTTCACAAAACCTTTGAGAATGATGCAGTATTCTTGATGAATTCTTTAAATAGTACTACAGGTGTCAGCATTTACTCATTGGTTTAAGGGTGTTGATGTTATTCAGCGTTATATGTGTCTTTTAGTCTGTGGTTTGGCGTCAGTGAGACAGAGCAGTCTCTTCTTTCAGCACCACGGACAGCACCGTGACTGAAGTCAGTGCAACAAACCAGACGCTTTTCAGTTTATTTAGAAACGCGTCATTTAGATCTTCAACTCGAGGTACAGCATGTAGTGTTCCCAGAGTTAATGGATAAGCTGGTTGTAGTTACATGCTGCACCTTCACCAACTACGGGTGCCTCTTGTTGCATTTGTTTGATTTCTGACTTGAGTCTTGTGTCTTTTTTCTCTTTACCCCAGTGAACTGCTCTATATGAACAACTGGAGTGTTGGTTTTAATAATTGAGCCCACCATGTTTAACTTCACACAACACAGCACGCTCATTTAAGCATATTGGACTCACCATCAGTTATTCAACAATACAGTTAATGTTTAATGATATTAGGTCTTGGTTGAAGGAGTTTAATACTGTTACTATACTGCTAGTACAGGTTTTGTGGTGGTGTTCCAGCCTCAGCAGGTGGGTTTGAAGAGGAATAAATCACACACATCGTACTGTCCTTTACTTCGAGATAGAGAGATAGATAGATAGATAGATAGATAGATAGATAGATAGATAGATGGATAGATGGATAGATGGATAGAATGACAATACTCAATACTTAAGTATTCAATACTCAATTGAATATGGAGAGGGACAATGTTGAAAAAGAGATTTTATAGCATACTTTAGGAGAAAACTCAGATTTTACTGGCTGTAGTAAAGTGTTACGAGGCTTTATTGCTCTCTCGTTACAGTCGGGGGGGTTCTTGTTAAAAGGAAAAATGTTCTGCCAATTTCTTCTTGTGTGTAAGCTCCCATTTATTTCTCTCAAACATCTAGCATGCCTTAATGTTCTCAAGATAGGAGGCAAAGAGGTGGGAAACGATTTATGAGCTCTGCAGCATGCTCTCCTAACCGGGACACTCAGCTGGTCTGATCCACTTTTTTACTGCAGCGATCCTGTGCCCTTCACAGGCGAACTGTCTCTGTACCATGCTTTGTATGTATTCCATAACCATAAATGTTGAAATACACAACTAGTACATTTAAATGGGCTTATCAATACAGATAACTGAGAGAAACAGATGCTGTCAGGATTTTTAGGGCTGAAACTGAACAAAATGGTTCAATGTTTCAAATGTAATAATTTTTCTGTCTGGACATGGTTGCTATCATTACTGGATATTAGCTTTTAGTTTCGGCATGCAACTGGTGTTGTATCAATGACAGATACTAGAGCATTGCCACTCTTCACAGCCATAAAATCATCTTTTTTTTTCAATCAAATGCTCACCTTTTTTTTTTCCCTCTGTTCCTTTCTTCTCCGTCCTTTTGTGCTTACAAGACGCTTCTATCATGACAGATTTGTCAAACTGCCTCTTGATCTTTGCTTGCTTGTCCTTTTCGTGAAATGAGAATTTATCCTTATCCACTGTATCGCTTATGAGTTTCTCTGGATGAAACTGCAATGTAAGCTTTTTGATAAAATGTCTCAGCTCTGAAATTGACACATTGTGGAAGCCACAGTCTTGGATGTTAACTCTTTCCTCTCAGTGTTGCTTACGTCCCTATCTTGTAGTTTTAATTCCACTCTGCTCCCCCTCTTCCTCTACCCTCAGACCAGAACCTCACGGTCGTGGAGGCGGCTCTCAGCCGGGCCAGGCAGAATCTCCACTCCCAGAGCAGGACGAGGAGATCCTAGGCTCTGATGACGATGAGCAGGAGGACCCCAACGACTACTGCAGGGGTAGAACATTTCTTACTATTCTTTGCAATTCATATATTAGACCTGTGTTCATATGCATGCCAGTTAATAAGCCTTAGTACACTCACAGACAGAAATGGGTTCTTGTGGCTATTGTCATTTATTTCACATTTTCGCATTACAAGCAGCACACTGATAAAACAACATCACTTGAGTTTATTTGCATCTTTCTTGGGTCAGGTGGATATCACCACGTGAAGATTGGAGATCTGTTCAACGGGAGATACCATGTGATCCGCAAGCTGGGCTGGGGGCACTTCTCCACCGTGTGGCTGGCCTGGGACATCCAGTAGGTTTTGTTCCTAAACTTGAACATGTGTTCTGTAATAGGTCTAGAAAAAAGGGTCTGAAAGAGAGTCTGGATCTCTCACAGTAGCTAAGGAGTGCTGTGTGGATATATTCACTTAGAGATCCGATGTCTCTATTAGGAATGCAAAATATGGATTCTTTTTCAGCGATAACTAATAATTACCTGCCTCTCATGGCTGTTAACAATATCTGATCATTTTACATTTTTGTATTTTAAAAGTAAGTTCCTAGCCTGTAGTGTATGCACACCGGAGAAAGAAGGGCTAAGATGTTGTGTGCAAAGATATGTGATTTCATATTCCTGAGCTCTGATGAAAAGTTTTTCTGTTAAAACTGGTAGACTTTCCCTCCTTTCTGAACCCTTCTTCTCTGTCTTGTTCTGTGTCTGCTTCTTCTCCTCCTCATCCTCCTGCCCCTCTTTGTTTATTGACAGCCCACAAACCAACTTTAAAGGTGCATACCACCACCTACTGTATGTGTGTGTAGAGCTGCGCTTGTAAAGTCAATGAAAACAATTTGGCTTCTTATTACCATCTCTATTTATCAGCTAGAATTTCAGCGATCCTGATAAATAGCTGATAAAATAGAATTCCAAACATCGGGCCGCTAACTATTACGTTCAATACTAACTGCGCATCATTAGTTTCTACAGTTGATATGAGTTGAATTGCTGATTTCATGTGTGTTTTTCAGGGAGAAGCGCTTTGTGGCCATGAAGGTTGTAAAAAGTGCTGAACATTACACAGAGACGGCTCTGGATGAGATCAAGCTGCTCAAATCCGTAAGTCAGCCGGTCATCACGTTGAGATATTTTCACACTGGCTCATACTCCAGTTATTCCAGTGCCTGCACCTGTCACAACCTTGTTTGTGTGTGTTAATTTTCCAGGTGAGAAACACAGATCCAAGTGACCCCAACAGAGAGAGAGTGGTGCAGCTTCTAGACGACTTCAAAATTTCCGGCATGAATGGGAATCGTATCCTCTGTTGAGAAAGAAACTTTTTCTGGAGAAGAAAGTTTATGTATACCTGAACGACAAAACATACATTAAACAGCCTAAAACTTGAGTGCCTTTTAAAATGGTGCATAGCATATCGACCAGTCCTCTGACTGTGCAGCTGATGATTAACATAGTCTTTTAAAGGAAGTGAACACTGCTAAAACAGCAACTGCAAAGCTTGGTCTCCTTCCATTTTCTCCTCCCGACTGTTGCTGTGTCACTGCGATGGATTTGACATACTGATTACTCTCATTCTGGGCCAAATAGCTACCTTAGTGTCAAACACTCAAGGACAAGACTACGCCTTGTCAGGCTGGAAATTAATTGAGTTCATCCTTATTATTGTGCTCGAAGGCCACATCACTCCTACTTCAACTTCTACCAAAAAGACAGTTTGAATGCAAACAGCAGTGACAAATTACAATTAGTGCCGTCATTTGGCAGTCCAAATTGTCCAGCAATATTATTACACCCCCAGGATTCACAGTCTCTCCCACGCCAACCAGTCTACAGCTGTGTGTTCAGGCAATGTGCCCAGACATCTTCTGGAAAATGAAATTAACTTTGTGGAGTCTACTGAAAGACTGTTTATCAGTTTCAGTCAGTCAAACTCGGCTTTGATTGATTTTTCAAAATACAAGTTCTTGTACTTTTTGAAGCAGCTGCCCTGCAAAACATAAAGATGATTGACAATTAATCAAGAAAAATAATGTTTTTATGCGTACATAATCCATTTGCTGGCTTAGGCCTGCTGTGTATTGAGCAAACTCAAAGTCATTTTAGACGCTGCGCTGTATTACCTTGACCTTGTATTTCTTTAGATGTGTGCATGGTTTTCGAGGTGCTGGGTTATCACCTGCTGAAGTGGATCATCAAGTCTAACTATCAAGGCCTCCCGCTGCCCTGTGTCAAAAGCATCATACGACAGGTAATGTACAGCTAATACAAAAATCAAAAATATCACTCATCATTAACCCCTTAAGGAACACCGTTCCAACATAGGAACACCCTTAACTAAACGAACACCCTTCGTAAAAACGAATAGTTTTTTTGCTAATAGTTTTAAGCATCAGATCTTAACAGTATGTACTCACTGTTGGAAAGCTGAGACTGTCGTGATTATTTTAAGCCCAAACACAAAGGAAAAAAGTTATTTCCAGACCATGTAATAGCCTTCTAAACTCACCATGACACAACATTAGAAAGAGCCCTCTACCGCAAGAAGCAATAATGCCTACATGCCTTCGGAGTGTTCCCTTTTTCCACAGCTACAACGTCATGCCACAATTTTTTTTTTCATAGTTCGCCAAGAGTCCATAGAATGGGAATATTCATGTCATTTTACCCAAAACTAGGTACAAGTGTCAAACAAGCAAGAAACCCCAGGGTCTTAGCTTTCATTTGAGACCAAGATTATGTTTCTAGGTAAAGGGGTTCTCAAGTTATAAGCCTTTGAATCTCAGTAGGCGCTCTTGGGAATGAAAGTGTAGCAAGCTGAGACCTGTGGCTATGGCCTAATTGTGTCTGCTGTGTCCATAGACATACCTGAATCCTTATATCTTAGTCAGTTTATTGACATTTGAATTGGACGGAAACCAAAACCTGTTTTCCAACCTCTGTAACTCTGTGTCAGTATGTCATAGAATCACGCTTACATTTCTAGAAAAAACTTGAGGGTATTACCTTTCCAATGGTACCAAGCACATCCTTGAGTCTCTATGTGGGAGCTGTCATGCTTTTAATTTCGGTATGTCATTTCGGAAAAAGAGACTTAAAATGGGGGCGTTCATTAAGAGGTTAATGCCAGGAAAAAGAACTTTTACATGTTTTGGTTTGAGTGGGATGTCAAAGTTGAAAGTTAATTCCAGCAATTTTACGTTTAAAAGTGTGTCTACAGGTCTTGAAGAATCACTCCCTCATATGTACGAAAAGTAGTATAAAGCCTTTTGTGGCTGCCTCCAGTGATGTCACTCAGTGGCTACGTTGCATTGTGGGTAATGTAGGTGACCGTACAAAGAATGTACACGTTCCTCCATCCTCCAAAACTTGGCTGCCTACTTTACCAACAGTGCAAGGTGGCCACTAAGTGACATCACTGGAGGCAGTTTTGAGATTATGTGCAGCTTCCTCTGGAGACAGAAAAGGCTTATGCTACTTTTACACATGTGAGATAGAACCATTTAGGACCTGTAAACACAGTTTCATGTGTAAAAATGGTGGAGTTACCCTTTGACTTGCTTTTATAAAAAGCAGGGGATGCCTCAGAAGTGTTTGGCTTATCATGGCTCAGTTGTGCGATCATTGGAAAGTCATGCATTTTACTGTTCCCAGCGGGGGTTCATTTTGACTTCTCTGCGCTGCAGGTTCTGCAGGGTCTAGACTACCTCCACACCAAGTGCAAGATCATCCACACAGACATCAAACCAGAGAACATTCTGCTGACTGTCAATGAGCCCTACATCAAGAAAATGGCTGCTGAAGCTACGCAGTGGCAGAAGACTGGCGCCGCACCTCCTTCTGGTTCTGCAGGTCATAAACTTTGTTTCCCTCTGCACTCTGCTACTCTTTTTTGCAGTTTGATTGGCTGATAACAAAGAGGTTTACAGGTCAAGCGCTTTTCAGTGTGTGACTGATGCGGCACTTATTAGGTAGTTCACAACATCAATGCAAGCCCTTATCTTCAATTATTTGAACAGATGTGTTAAAACTACTACATTTGATCTGTTGCAAATATGCAGATTCTCCAGCTCTTCCAAAATCCTTCTCTCTGTGTACATTCTGAGAAACTAGTGGGATTTGACTTTGAATCACGCTGAGGATTCTAATAAAAGAGGAGCTCTTAGCTGAATGACAGTATGAGTCACTGCTGGATTGGTTATGGAAATTACCAACATGCTCAGAGGAGTGTGTGACTCCCACTGAGCTGAGTGCCGCTGCAGACACAGACTATTAGTACAGCTTGGTGTGAATCAACTCAGCCACCCGAACGGAATGCTAATTATAAAAAGGCAAAGGATATACCACATATGTTGTTCACTAATGTAATCCTCTGATATTTCCTGTCTCCTACAGTGAGTACAGCCCCAGTTTCCAAACCAGTAAGTTATATTTATTTATTTAACCACATCTAATGATCTGAGGACAAAAGCATTTAGAGTTGAGTCAGAACACATATTTTTCTCTTTCTCTTTTTCTCTCCACTTTCCCAAGACGGCCAAAATGTCGAAGAACAAAAAGAAGAAGATGAGGAAGAAGCAAAAGAAGCAGGCAGAGCTACTGGAGAAGAGGATTCAGGACATGGAGGGAGGGACAACACCTGAAGGAGGAGCAGAAGAGGAGGATGATGAAGAGACAACGACAACAGAGACCACCGAAGATGCAACGTCCTCAGCCACCCTCTCCATGTCTGCCACGCTGCAGGACATTGCCAGCCATGCAATGACAGGTGGGTGACCAGTCAAGCTGCAGTTTTAAGAGATGTTTTTATTGTTTTAAAAAATTAAAACGGGTGCTATCCACTGGTTTGTGCTGAGAGTTGACTCATCCACACTCTTCCCACAGACACAACTCCTGATGAGCAGCCGCAGCAGACGCCAGAGGAAAATGAATGCAGAGAGGATGCAGCCGAGGATGACAACAGGATGGAGGTGAACTGCAACGGACACGCCTCCACACCGGAGAGCGAGAGCAGCCAGGAGGTACAAGGGACCAAGCTGTCGGCGGAGGAGCAGGAGGACCAACTGAACGCAAATCTACCAGAAAGTAACTTGGAGGCTGAGGACACGTTAGGTAACAAAGAAGAGCAGCAGACCTGTAACGGTTCACCAGAGGACCCGCAGCATGTCCCTGCCTCCGTCAGCCCAGACTCCGTGACTGTGGAGCTGAAGGAGGGAGACAAGGAGGAGGAGAAGATGGACACTCCCAGGGAGACCAAAAGAGAGGACGAAGAAGAAGACGGCAATATTGGTAAGTTGAATGTAGGGATTGATAGTATTTGATTTCCAATATATGCAGTTTATCCTTTACCGTCAAGAGTCTCCTTTTTGGAATATCATTACGCCCACTGTGATTGGATGGCCGACTGGCAGACATAGAATGTTTTTTGTACACATCCATTGGCCATAAAAAAAGAAAAATGTTTGAGTTGCATGAGCCTGTTGTATTCTCGCTTGCACAAGAATCTAATATCACATTTAACAGCACATTACATGATGAGAAACAAACCTTCACTGTAGTTTCAACTGGAGTGTCACAGTCGACATGGGCTGTACAGTTTTCAGTGAGAGCTAGAAGTAGCAGAGTGCTAGTGAGGCTAATACATACAGACTATCCCGTAACATCAATAACGGCCTCCACAAAACTGTTTCATCTCAGAAAATATCCTGGCTTCACGGTATGCATAATCATCACTATTATTATGAAGTGAATAAAACAGACGGATTTGTTTGGTTGAACAAATGTATTAGTTATTATTATTATTATTATTATTATTATTATTATTATTATTTCACAAAATATTATGTACTTGCATTTTCTGAAATTCTTCTACCTGATTCTCTCCCCTCTCCTGTCTTGAACAGATGCATCGGCTAGTTTGTTAGTAGACCCCCTGGAGCCTGCTAATGCTGACAAACTGCAGGTTAAGATTGCTGACTTGGGCAACGCCTGCTGGGTGGTGAGTGCAAATATACGTTAGCATTTTTATTTCAATGACCACTGTAAAATGTACCTGTTATTCAAACGTCACCTAATTAAAAAAGCAGCACTGTGTGATCACCAGCTGAATTGTTACTGTGTGCGTCAGCATTCAGGCTCTCTCTCTCCTCTTCTTGCAGAACAAACATTTCACAGACGACATCCAGACGCGGCAGTATCGCTCTCTTGAGGTGCTGACAGGAGCCGGATACAGCACACCTGCAGACATCTGGAGCACGGCTTGCATGGTAAAGCGCGCGCACACACACACACACACACAAACACTCTGGGAACCTGTAGAACTATACGGAACCGGTCATTGACACTGACGTTTATGAACACAATTTCATGAAATAAATGAAACACAGTGGCCCTCATTTATCAAGCGAACGTACGGCAGAAAACCGTGCGTACAACCATTTCCACGCAAACTTCGGCATTTATCAATTTGGACGTGAGCGGAAGCTACGATCATTTCTCACGTCAGGTCTGAGGTCGTGTACGCAAATTTGAGTGTGTGGATTTGCGGTGCAGCACAGCGAAATCTGGCTGAGACTGAAAATAATCATTAAACAAACCTCAGCTGTCATTAAGCATAAGCAGTCACATATTTAGAACAGATCGAAACAGATTATTTTTTACGTTTTTACTGATACCACTTTTTTGTAAAATAAAATATGTAAATAGTCTAACATGACAACTAAGTAACGGAATACCTAATAATCCCGCTGGCAAACCTGCTACAGAGCAGGAACGCAGATTCAATAGTGCGCACACACGCACACGGGTCACAGTGGAGCTGCTTCGGGGTGCTGAAGGGCAGGTGGCTCCGTCTCAGACCAGCAGGGGGAACTCTGCTGTATCCCCCAGAGAAAGTGTGCCATATTATTTTGGCCTGTTCAGTTCTCCACAACATTGCATTAGTGAACGGAGCCTTTGATGTGCCGGCGCTGCCGGGATGCCGATCTCCATCTCGGAAAAGTTTCTCTTCTTGCCGGTGTTTCATCTCTCATTGTTTGACCTCAGTGGGCGAGGCCGGAATATTTAAGGGCGTAACATGTTAATGACGATCGAATTCAGCCGCCGCATTTATCAAGACCCGATCATTCGCTGGAATTGGTCAGATACGAATGTTTCATAAATCACACGTGTGTCCTGTCGTAAGACCAATTCTGCGCACAGATCTGCACCCGTTTTCACGCAAGATTGATAAATGAGGGCGTGTGTGTCCTTGAATGTACCTCTTACCCCATAAAATATGTGCAAAGCCTTTGTTTAATGTTTTGGAACCTGTATTGTTTGCATCAGCTTTCAGCTTTTCCCCTTTTACTGACTCATTGCTACTTTTTGCTTGATCCCCACCCACACTGTGACTGTACTTGGCAGAAACGTGTATCAGTGTTATTGTGCACGTGGAGGAGATGAGATAACAAATATCTGTTAAGCTAATGAACAGATTTAGCTCTACGGCAACACAAGTGGACAAAATCTCCACAATGTACATACATGAGGAGCTGCAAAACCGTCTTCCTATCATTCAAACTTAATTTATATGGCACCTTTCAAACCAATCAAAATGCATTTCAAAGTGCAATGTATTTTTATTTTAATTAATATATTCACAGTAGAAGTGAAGCCAACTGTATTCATCAAGACGGAGCCAGCTGAAGCCATTGCGAGTGGAGCTGGCTCAGGCATATGTGAGTTGACCAATCAGAGTAGACTGGGTAATCGGAAAGGGCTAAAACAGAGCATTTCAGACAGAGGTGCAGCACCGACCAGTATGAGAAAACTGATGTTTTTTTTAAACACACTGAAGCATGTAAACCTATTCTAGAACCAACCCGGCATAAAATTATGAACCCTAAAATGAGCAAATTTTTTGTGCCCTTTTTAAGATACAGAAAAACAAAAAATGAAATGAGTTTCCAGGTTCCACCTGAGTTGTTTCATTAAACCTATGAATCTATCAGTTATTGAGTTCATGTGTGTGTTTGTGTTTATTCCTCAGGCCTTTGAGCTTGCCACTGGAGATTATCTGTTTGAACCCCACTCTGGAGAAGACTACTCCAGAGATGAAGGTTAGTACCCCCAAAACATTTAGTTCATTCCAATAGCATGGTGAATGTCAGATTAATATGGGAAGTTATAGACTTCATATTATGAATGCTATGGAGTGAGTTATTGAAATGGCACTGTTTGCTGTGGTGCTTGATCATCTGTGTTTGTGCGTTTCTCCCCCTCCCTATAGATCACATAGCGCTGATCATCGAGCTGCTGGGTAAAGTTCCTCGGAAGCTGATCTTGGCAGGCAAATACTCGAAGGAGTTTTTCACCAAGAAAGGTAAACACGCCCACCCTACCACCAGCTGTCTGCAGCAGCTCAATCCAGTTGAGCTCTTAGAATATGCTCGGTATTTCTAGCAGAAGTTACTATTTCAGACTGAACACCTGATAGCTCTGGGGAACGGCCATCTGCTCAGTTTGAGGACGGAGCTTGAAAATGAGATTTTGTGCAGTTATTTCAGTTCATAGAGGTGCTGCAGTGGATTAATTTCATCCAAGTCAAACACCTTATCTTTATCCAGCCATATTTTTATATAATACCTGTATTAAAGTAATCATGCTAATGCAGATTTTTTTTCCCCCCCTAGGCGACCTGCGTCACATCACCAGGCTGAAGCCGTGGGGTTTGCTTGACGTATTGGTAGAAAAGTACGAGTGGTCCAAAGACGAGGCACACACCTTCAGCAGCTTCCTGCTGCCCATGCTGGACCTGGTGCCTGAAAGGAGGGCCACGGCGGCCCAGTGCCTCTCCCATCCATGGCTCACATCCTAGAGGCCAGCCGCACACACCTCCACCCTCCATATTGTGAACAGATAAATTAAGTTTGAAGATCCTGGGCTTGAAAACACACAGTAAACGCATTCATGTCTGCCAGACCATGAGACTGCATCTAGCCTGCATCTTCCTGTTGTGGCTCTGTGAGGCGACCTACACACACTTTCATTATTACAATATAAAGAGAGACTGCTGCCGAGGCTTGGTCCTGATTTGGATTGCACTGGTGATTGAAGGAACTCTTGGTCCTCTCCCTATATTTATGACTTCTCTTCTTCATGGCTGCGCAGGACTTTTTTTCTTTTTTTTTATCTGATCCTAGCTCTTTCTCTGCAGCACATAATTCTCTGTATTTTTAGCTATAGATAAAGGATTTAAAAGGAGGTTGCACTTTTCTACAAATGCAGAAGAAAGCAGGATGTTAACAGAAACATAAAGATCGCCACCAAAATCGCATACTGCCGGTCATCACGTGAGCTGTGCCAGCTTTTATGCCTTTGGCTGTCAAATGTGTGCAAAGTGCTCAGAGTTAATACGTGTTTTATGCTAACAGGCATGAATTAGAGACTAACAATGTTCCTAGCACTGTTAGCTTTATCCTTAAAACCTTTGTACACTTCTATACAGGCAGAGCTACATGATCAGAAAGCATTCATTTCATCCGTTTTAAAGTTGCTCAGCAGGTCCGGAGGGACTCATCTGAAATCAAGTCTACTTTTCAGGAAGCTGTGTAATCTCAGATTTTTCAGCATTATCTCATGTTGTCTTAACAAAGCAATTGGAACAAAATGACATGAAAAAACATTTAGAATCCTTCTCTACTCCGTGAAATACATGTACTAATCTATCATTTCCAACATATGCAGTCAAACCATATGTGGATCCACATTCTCAGTACAGTCCAGTGTACCAAAGAGCCGGCCTTTAGTCTCTCCCTCTTTTTGAAGAGACCGTCAGCGGTGCAGATTTAAGGCGCAAGCTGAAAGGTTTGAGCTTTCTCGCCCTCCTTTTTTAGAATTGCCTTGCAGAATGTTCCAGTCAGTTCAAGTTGTGTGAAAACAAAGGTTTCGTTCTAAGCTAAGGGCACACGGAGGTGTTGGATTAGAGAATAACAGATTGTACTAAAAACAAACGTAACAACGCTTTGAATCCCTTCAAAACCATTTTGCTTGTTTTTCTACAAAGTCTCCTTCTGTCCATGTCTTCTTTCTTAATTTTGAATGTTAATTTCTTTTCTGTAGGTAATAAGAATAAAGATTTTTCAGAATCTAACTTGATTGTATTTGCCTCTTGAATCACCACCACACTGTGTTTCCATTCTATCCAGAACTATCATTACCTACAACACATAACTATCACTTGCAGAATCCAAAATGAAGTTGACCGTTTCGGGCATATTTTTATATGATGTCCAACCAAAATCGCTGTAAACACTTCTTGAATGTAATATGTTGAGATAAATATTGAATGAAATTACATTTGTTATAGTGTGTTAACATTTATGATAATGATCTTGCGAAAATGACAAGGAACCGGTCATTTCTGTGAACAAAGTCCAAAAATTCACTTGTTTTATTTCAAGACACAATTACGATTGAATTTATCTAGCACTGTGAGGTCTGTGCTGGAGGTGGACGGTGTTAATAAGATTTCACTTTGGAGAGACGGGATGAAGTTGGTGTCGAAAGTTATTTTTAGATAGTAATTAACCATCCTGAATCCTCTGAAACATCTGAATCCCCCGTGCCAGCGGTGCTCCTCGTTAAGTCTCTTCCAGCTCCTCCCTCTGCTTTCCACAGAGGGATTAAGCGTTATCTGTAGTCCAGAAAAAAAAAAAAAAACATTACTGGAAAGTGAAGTACAGACATTGGTGTAGTTTTGTGTTGTTACATCAGTAACTGAGGTGGATGTTAACATACGTACAGACTACACCGTTTACATGAAAAGAGTCTGCCACTGTGTTAGCAGCCGTACTGAATGTTTAGCGGGTGAATAGTTTAGCGCGTGTTAGCATACCACATTTTGTAACTAGTGCTAAATGCTAAGTACAGCTGAGGTTGTTGGGTACGTGATTGACTTGACGATGGTGCTCAAGCTAGCACAAGGCAATCAAAAGGTAGCATGGTTCATCTTCTGGGGAACATGAATGTTTGTCAGTCACATATTTTGCAGCCATCTGTCCTGTAATTGTTGATCAAAAACTAAATGTCAACCTCAAGGGTGCTAGAGGAGTAATAAATATATTGACTGAGTCATTTAAATTATTTGTTTGAAAAAGGGCTCATGACAGTGAATCTTTGGGGTCGACCTGGTGCCAGCTCTATAGGCCATGTATGGAGAAAGGCACTAAAACCCAACTTATCTTCGTCTTATGACCTCTGATGAAGAAATGGCTCCAGAAAATGAAAGTACGCACTGCAGAGAGTAGATAAACCACTGATATGAAACCTTTCACCTTCCTCCTGCTAACATCCTGGACTGCACCCTTTTCCCTATCTCCTCCTTTCCTCCTGCTAAATATCCTCCTCCGGCCCGTGTCTTCCTCTCCCAGCCCTCCGCCCTCCCCTTCACTCTGGTACCTTTGCCCTCCACCTGGAAGTCCTCGGGCAGCAGCTTGTCCTGCCGGCTGCCCAGGCTGAAGGCCACCATGGAGAGGATGAGCGAGTCCATGATGCTGATGATGGCCAGGATGTAGGCCCAGCGCACCGTGCAGTTGCCCAGGGTGTATTTGTCGGTCCGCTGGCCACACATGCGCTTCACCTGCTCCGAGTCCCAGCCGTCAGGATAGATCATACAGCCAATCACCATGCAGGTACCTGAGAGCGAGGGAGGCACAGGAGGGAGGATTTGGACCTCACTGCCATCAGCAGTAGCTGTTGATTTACGCAAATTAATACACAAACTTTAGAGGATTTTGATGTGGGTACTATTCTTTAGTACAAATTTGAGGTACTTGAGTATTTTCTTTTAAGCAGTGTTGTAAATATCATACTTCCGTAAAAGAAAAGATATCGTGTGAAAATATTACTTTGGCAAAGTGAAAGTCAACCATACATTCACTTGAGTAAAAGTTGTGAAGTCTCTGATATCAAATGTACTTAGGTTTCAAAAAAGTACAAGTTAAAGTAAATTATACATATATTTAAATGTTTGTATATACTATTGGTCGGCTATTATTATCTGGTCTGATATCAAAATTAAGGATTTTTCTTATTCAGTTGCTGATCAAATAAATTCATATAGAAATGTGCTGTTTTGGCTCTGATGCAGTGTGCAGTCTGCAAAGTCACTTAAGTTATCAACTTCATATAGTGCAGTAAAAATTACAATATCTGCCTCCAAAATGTAGTGGAAATTGTACTACAGTGCTTGAGTAAATGTACTTAGTTTCACTCCATCGATGCATATAAGTAGAGCTGAAACAATAAGCTGATTTACAGAAAATTAATTGCAGTTTATTTTGATAATCACTTTTTTTTATGTAAAAACATTTCATGGTTTTCAGCTTCTCCAATGTGAACATTTGATGATTTTCCTTTTAAAAATCTCAATTTGTTTGTAATCGTCTTGTGGTCATCTTTCTCACTATTTTCTAAATTCTTAAAACCAATTGATGGAGAAAATAATCAGCATATTGATCCATAATGGATGTAATCGGTAATTGCGGTCCTGTACAAAATATTTCAAAATCAGCTCCACATCAACAAACTGTAACTGTAAACCAACGTTTTAACATTACTGAATGAGTCCTTCAATAATATAATGATAGACAATATAAAAGTAAAGCAGTCACGTGGGACATTTTCTGTATGAAGTACTTTTACTGATAATCTAAGCACATTGTCCTGATCTTAGTTACATACTTGAGCAATATTTTCATCACAGGAATTTTTTTTGATGTGTAGTATTGTAATTTTCCAGTGCGGTTTTAGTGCTTCAACTGAATTAAGGATCTAAAACTAGCGGTGGGTATTGGCAAGAACCTCACGATACAATACGTATCACGATACTTTGGTCACGATACGATACGTATCACGATATTGCGATTATAAATAAAGATGAAAACACAAGTACCTGTATATGTACATCAGATGATATTGATCAGAGGACAAATTGAGTCAAAACTATTTCATTCAAAACAGCCTCTCCATTTTATTAATTCCCATGAAATTTCCGGGCAGTAATATTCTCTTTGTCCAGCTCGTTGTTCTTGCTATCTCTCTTAACTTTGAAGCCAAAGTGCATCCAAACGTCAACTTTAAATTGCGGAGGCGTTGTTAACTTGCCATCCATTTTGCAAAGACCTCAGCCACTCTCTCTACTACAGAAATACACCCGCCGCACAGCAGAGTCGCTCCTCGGCGATAAATCGATATTTGGAGCTGAAAAATCGATATTGTATTGGGCGGCAAAGTATTGCGATATACTGCCGTATCAATATTTTTGCCCACCCCTATCTAAAACACTTCCTTCACTGACTGTGTTTGATTTTTATGTAACAACATGTTGACTGCTAGAAGAGCGTCTTGCTGCTGTAGACGGGCAACATCACAAACCACCTTGTCCACCTCCACTGCTGAAACAACAAACAACAAAACAAAGACGCCACCAGAGAAATTAAACAGCCTCTATATACACACTCCTCACATTCAGGTACACACACACACACACACACACACACACACACACACGCAGGTGAGTTGCCTAGCAATTCCAGAGCATCTCAGCTCCAGAAAGATGAACTTGTTCATCCATTATTGATTGTGCAGACAGACAACCGCCCACCTCAGCATGAAGGACCATGCAAGGAATCAGGTATCAGGTGATGAGGTGAAACATTGCCGCATATACACATGAACACGCACACAAACACACACACACCTCACTTTCACTTTCTGAGCCTCAGACACCCCACTGACACCCATATATATATATATATATATATATATATATATACACACAAACACACACTCCTGGGTTTTGGTATCTTTAAATGCAAAATGCAAAACCTCTGTGATCTTACCTCGAAGTAATCCTTTCAGACTAATTTAGAGAGCGGGCTGGATTCTAAAGAAATGATTAAACAACTAGATACAATTAGAGGCTTCAATAAAGATGCCGTGTGTATGTGTGTAATATTCAGGCACAAAGAGTCTGGCATTCACTGATGCACACACACCGAGAGGCAGGTGTGAGGGAGCAGGCCGAGGAGAAAGTGTAACAGCACACCTCCAGGTTAGTCTCATTATTTGTTTCATTACAGGCTCGTCCTTTCACTTGCAGCTACATCTGTTCACAAGCTGCGTCATGTTGCACGAAACAGACTCAGGTTTCAGTTCTGACCGTGTGCATGTGCCTGTGTGTGTGTGCCTGTGTGTGTGTGTGTGTGTGTGTGTGTGTGTGTCTGTGTGTGTCTGTGTGTCTGTGTGTCTGTTCAACGACCGAGAAGTCGCTGGAGGTTTTTACTGAAATCACCATTTGAAACCATCACTTTGGTCTTTCATTGATGTTCTGGTCTGACCTCTAATTATCCCGGACAAAGTTTTTTATTGTTCTCCTGTGGGACCTTGTTAATGTTGGCGTGTGGGTTTCCTTGTGTTTCTGCATGAGGCTCAGATGTACTCTGCTTTTTTCCAAGAATAACCAAAGGGCCAGTGATTAGCGGGGCCAGATGTCCTGAGATTAGGTTGTGTTTACTGTTGTCTTTGCAGCCTGTCATTCAACTTATACCAGAACTCCGTTTCAAAGGGAAATATCTCACTTTATATTCCACATACAGCTACAGTTATTACTTACACATCAGATCTACACAGAAAACTGGCACATTTTTAGAATGATACATTGTAAAGAAATAACAGCCCAGCCCAATACTTTTGTAGCCTTCTCGATGTGTAACTGATTATTTAAAAGTTAGACCAAGTAAGATTTTCTATGTTTTCAAGACTTGCTTCAATGATAAAAAGCTGAATAAATAACTCATTCTGAAGTCAATAACTGAAATTGGTTTGGTGCAATGCTTCTGGGGTTAGAATTATGCATGAAGGAAAAGATTAAGTGCTATGATGTGCTATAAAAAGGTCCTTGCTGGTGTTGTAATATACAGTAAATGCACTGGAGACGCAGAAAAGCCATGACCATGACACATATGCATGCAAGCGCGTTTCCACCAGATAAAGAAAATAATTAGGAAAACTTAGCCTTGATAAAAAAAAAAGATATTCATTGTGTCTCACAAGTATGACTTACCATGAGATTTCTTTTCACTTTTATCAAGGCTAACTTTTCATTGTTTTCTTTTTTTAACTGGCAAAAAAAGGGCTTCCATACATATGCAACCCATTATTTGTAAGAATGAATTGGAGAATTACCTTTTTGTATTTTCAACATAGTTTTTGCACTACTTTTGTTTTGTATATGAGAGTTTTTATAATAAATACACGGAATAAGGTGTGTAGTAATTATAGCCTATGTCAAAGACCATAACTTGAGACATAATGCAAGTTTTTGTCAAACAAATCAGGACAGTAATAAGCCACTTTTTTTTTTAAAGGTGCACTATGTAGTTTTGGGGAATAAACTTTAATCAGAAGAGAAACATCTTCCTTGACTGTTTCTTTAATAGCTAAACAAAATAAATTAGCAAACCTTTTGTTTTTATGAGAAAATAAACAAACTGACCATAAAGGACATGCAAATGTCATACTGTTTTACTTTGTTTATATGTGGCGGACCCTGCCACCTTTCTAACTTCAAACAGTGTTCTGGGAACCTTACCTTCCTCTGAGAACAACTTGTTTATTCAAATATGGAAAAAGAAGGTTCCCTAGGTTTTAAAAATTTTTTTTTTTTTACCTCACTATTATTTGAATTGGAATCTCTTCTCCAAAACCACACAGTGCCCCTTTAACGTTCTCACCTAAACTTCTCACACAGTGACCTACACCCGGCTACGAACTCTGGTCAACTCACTGGAGGCCAGCTGCATCCAGGCGCAGATCTTGTACACGCTCCCCGCGTTGCAGAAGAAGAAGAGGCTGAAGCAGACGATGCTGCCCACCACCAGCAGCATGGAGATCCCCACGAAGAACATGGCCGTCTTGAAGGCGCCGGACGGGATGGAGCCGAAGTCCAGCGCGCTCCCTTTGCAGGTGAGCTCCGAGGTGAGCGCGTTCCCGATGCAGTAGTGGAAGAGGCCGAAGTAGCCGGCCTGCGGCGTGTTCACGCTGTCCCCGATCCAGTAGGGCTGGATGAACACCACCACGGTGATGACGGCGAAGGTGATGGTGAACACCGTCCACAGCACGCCCACGGCGCGCGCGTTACGCACGTAGTTGGTGTGGTAGATTTTGGCTGCCTCCTGCGCCGGAAGCATCGCTCCTCACCGGGTGGAAACAAGTTCGGGAAAACCCTCCTCGTCTCGTTTTCTGTCGACTGTAAAAGAGCTAAAAAGCGAACAGGTAACAGCCTTTATCCTCTCGTTACGACAGGAGAGTTCTTTAAACCCCGCTTCGCTGGATGAAATATCGCCAATCTAACATTAGAAATAACTTCCACAGAGGAAATCTGTCTCCACACGCCAACGTACTCTCTCCAGTGGGTTTAAATCCCCTCTGTGTCAGCTGTCAGAGTGTTTCCTCTCTAGGGGGAGGCTGTGGTCTTCAGATAATGAATGATTAATGGTTAAATGATCCACAGAGTCGAGTAACACTTCGGATAAGTGGCTGTTCTCCTTTCACTTTTAAAGGTGCACTATGTCGTTTCAGGGAAGACCTTTTAGGAAAGAGAGAAAGATCTTCATTGACTGATTTTTTGACAAACTTGATAAACTGTCTTTTGTTTTCATGACTGAATAAAACGTATAAGCAAACTGACCTTAAAGGGCAACGCGGTTTCATACTGTTTTACTTTGTTTATATTTGGCAGACCCTGCCACCTGTCTAGCTTCGAACAGTGTTGAGGGGGCCTTATTTTCCTGTGAGAACAAGCTTGTTTATTCAGTCATGGGGGAAAAAAATTATAATACTACACAGTGCCTCCTTTAAGGTCACAGGCTCTCATCGCTTTAATTTATTAAAGTCAAGACAAATGAAATAATGTGTCCACAATGTTTCAAGTCTGTCCTATATGCTCCTATTTATATTAAAATGTTACTTCTTTGCCAACACAGGCCACACATCATTTTCTTGTGTGCTCTGCGATCCTTGTCACGTACGAACTGTCCTGTTACTTCAGATCCAGCGACTCCCCACCACCTCCACCGCCTACCTGTTCACCACGTCACACTTCTCATCAGCACTGCAGTAGGATTTACATACCGACCCATTTCTACTAATTCCTGGCTTTTCGGCCTTATTTTCTGCCTCACCCCTTTTTAGGATAAGTTTGTCTGTTTTTATTTGCCTTCCTGATTTTGACTTTTGTCTATTTCGGGCCATTAGTACACATCAACTTTTACATATCTTAATCAGATACTATTCAGACATTGCAGCTATCTTTGCATTAACTGGCGAGTCAATGCTGCAAACACACCCCGAGTGACTTGTATGCACTACAGTCTCACACCAGATGGAGCTACTGAGCTTCAGTGTAACTACATCACCATGTCAATGATTCTGAACCGGGGTTGAGGTTTCCCCAAATCCCTTTTCAGACAAACACCAAGCTGGGTGTTCATGAGTCTTTGATCACGCAGATTAAGAGGACTAAAGCGACTAATTAACCAACACAGTGGGGTTCATCTGAAGGAAGCTGACAGGGTTTGAACCGCCTACCTTCACCGAACAGGGCAGATGTGTTTCTATTAACCATCACAGATATAAGGGCATCTGCGTACATGTTCCCCCGATACACACCGACACCAAACCTTTTTTCCTTAGAGATTATTGTGGAGATAAAGATGCTTTGGAGTAATTAAATAATGGAATTCCAAGTAAGTTTACTGTTTCAGTGCCTTGATGTCCTGATGTGACGATAAAGATTATTATTAAAAGGTACCAAAAAAAAATCCTTCCTGTTTTATATCTTTGTGACAAGTGTTTGATGACAGCATTTGAGGGATTGTTGCAAAAATGTGTGTTTATTGGCTGACATATCAATCTCAAAATCCTTGACTTCCTTCTGTCGGCATCAGCTCCCCAAAAAATTACATTTCAGTTCACTCGTGTTGTGGTTAGGTGTCAGTGGTGGAATTAATATAAATAGAGTACATGACTGTTAACTAGAGCTCTCATATAAATGTATTAGACTAAACAGTACAATATTTCCCTGGCCTATAAACCCTGAAGCTTGTGTAAGAGGATGTCATAATTTCCCCCTTTCTTTCTGATGTTGTGCATTCACTTGATCGTCATCATCAATCGTCATCATCAATCGTCATCATCAATCATGGGAAAAACCCAGCGTGCGTTTATTTCAGCAACATTAAGCGATCATGTTGATGTATAGTCACAGTCACATTGTGGGCTGTTAATGCCGTTAGGTCCACAACAACAAAAGACGAGTTGTGCTGCTGCAACGCAACTCATTCGGTCGTCGCATAGTGTTTTTCCATGTTGCTGTTCCATGCTTTTGTTCTCTGTGTTGGCCCACATACCGCTGCACTGCAACAACACATGACCGTATTGACTTAAAGAAGCCTTTTCACGTGCTCGATGCTGGCATATTTGACCTGTCGTTAGCCTTCAGGTCCTAATCAGCCGATCCTTAGTTATACAAAGCCTCTATCGGACTCCTTGGAGCCTGATTCTTGACCTTGAATCCATCATTTCCCCTGAATCGTGTCTGTGATGTTCAACCCGCTTCATATTCTTCTTTACGGTTTGAACACATGTAATGGGTTGACAGATCAGACAGCAGCGTTGTGTGTGTGTGTGTGTGTGTGTGTGTGCGCGCGCACGTGTGCGCATGTCTTTGTGTGCCCATGTCTTTGTGTGTGGGCGCTGGCGTGTCAATGCACTTAGCTTTATTAAGTGATACCGCCCCAGAGTGAGAGGCAGGCTGTTTATAATCAAGTTATTCAGGAGCAGCAATCCAATTTTCCCATGCAGAATGGAGTAAAGATTTCGTGTGAGCATGTGTGAGATTGTGTGTGTGTGTGTGTGAAGCTTGTAGACGAGACAGAGGTTGGGATTTGATGCTTTTCCTTTGCATTTTTTATTTTTTTTATGTACATGCTGCGTTTGTTTGTTTGTTTGTTTGTTTGTGGATGCATCAACTATGGCGGTCCATATCAGTGAGAAGACCGCAAATCATGACTGACACTGGTCTTGGCTAAACTAAACACTTTTTGTTTAACTAAGTCTTTAAATAGAAACTGATTTAAAAAGTTTTCTGTAGAGCTCTGTCACTTTGCTTTCAAGGGGAATTCAGGACTCTGGTGATGCTCCTTATCTTCCGTTTCGCCTCAGGTGGATGCCGTGCGTACGTGTGTGTAATTAACCCTTTTATAACCCCATTAGGCCTATTTTCTCCGAAAGCCTCTGAGAGCACAAAGAAGCTTTTCTGCCATTTCAGCATCTCTTCCTGTCCCTTTCTGCCTGCCTGCCTGCCTGCTCCGGAGGCTGTTTCCATAGAAACAGGGTGCAGGATTGCCCTCGCAGAGATGAGTCGGGGCAGGAGGACAAGAGAAGATGAGCACGCTGAATAATTAGGTAATTGTACTGATTTAACGACGGGTAGGTAGTCGGTGAAACGAGCTTGTGATCTTCCTTTCACAAACCATTCAAATTCTGCTTTAATTTTTGTGTCAGGAAATGTTTGTTTTTTAAATTCACAAAACTTACTTTTACTCACTTTTAAAGTCGGGGCAGTTTGTCTCTGAAGGTGTGTGTGATGGGGGGTTGTAAGCTGTCACAGATGGACTCCATTAGTCAGTGTGTGAGTAAAGGCATGCAGTGGGCTCGGGGCAGGGGACTGGAGAACAACCACTCCTTGTTGACCTCCTCCTCTCATCCCACACACGCACAATCAAACACACACACACACACACACACACACACACACACACACACACACACACGCTCCGGCCTCATGCCCTGTGATGCAGCAGTAACTCAGTCAATGAGTGTCACTACCTCTCTGAAACACCCCGAGGCTGCTGCAGCCACTACGAGCCGCCCTCCAGCCTCCACCCCGGCTGCTGCCCGGTCACAGCCCAGGAGGAAGCATCGGAGCCTGGGCAGAAATGGACCAAAGTGTGGGTCAGCCTGTGCCCCCGGGGATGGAAGCTGGAATGTAGGTCTGCTCTACGGGGGATCATGTTCCTGACTCATTACCGATCGCTCACCACTGTTACATCCCTCTGTGACTGGTGATCAGTGTGTGAATAGTTTTATGAACATGCATTATATCAGGGAACGATATCAGACCACGTGACATCATATCGGGATACATTTAAAATGTTTGTTTGCTGCAAGTGCTACAGCTTCCTTCACAGATTTAGATTAAACACACCACCAGGAACTTTTAACTGGTTATGAAACAGTCTCACTTTAACACTGATGCTTTTACATGACCTAGGAGGCCAGGGGGAAGATGAGCTATTTGTGTATAGTTCTTGGGGTCTGATAAGTCATAAAACAGCATTTTTTTATGACACAGTGCTGAGGAGGCATTGAGGAGCCTCATGGCCTCAGGAGAGAAGCTGCTCTGCAGTCTGACGGAACATTATGGCACTAGAACAAAGTTTACTTGTCTCAACTTCATCATATTAGAGTTATTAATCCTACATTTCCACAAATAGACACACCACCGCGTCCTCATGCACCCTGTAAACTGCTGTTACATTGGTAACTGGTAATGGTATAACAAAAAAGTTTGCTTGTTTCACTCCATTTAAGAGCAAATGCAGGCGCTGACCAGATTAAGATCTTGTGTGTGTGTGTGTGTGTGTGTGTGTCTGGGGGGGGGCCTCACACTGCTTTTGTCCACAGGGGGCTCCAAAATCTGCAAAAAAATTAATCTCCTTGTAGCAGCTTTAAAAAGAATACTTTTGTGAAACATACATTCTTGTCAAGAGTCAGGGGAGAAAATAGATACCGCTCTTATATGTGCCACTAAATAAGAAAGGCCACAGCCAGCAGCTTCGCTCTAAACACAGCTGATGAACCATGCTGTTCTCCGGCCTCCCTCCCGGCTTTCTGCTGCTGCTGACAGGCGTCACTCATCCTTCGGAGCCGCTGGGAAAAGGCAGTAACAGCTAGTTTAACTCTGTTTAAAGTTCACAAAACACACCAATGCCTAGCAGCGCCTAGGTAGCTAATTAGCATGTAACTAGCCGGTTAGCATGCTAACCTCAGCAGATGTAGACGTCATAATGTCAAAACCGTTACTTCTTCCCATTCTGATGATAATTTTTGAATATTTTCAGCTGAAATTCTTACATATTGCACTTTGCTTACAGACCACAGCTTATGTTTAACAGAAAGATATGAGACCAGCAGCAATCTTCTTATCTAACTCTTGGCAAGAAAACAAATAACCGTTCTTCAGAATAAATGAAAACATTATGCAAGCATGACAGAACACTGTTTAGTGTACCCAAACTACCATTGCATTGTTTACATCAAGATTTGAAATAAAAAACGTTGTAGTATTTGTCATTTTAATGTCACTCAGCTGGGCCGCCCTGCGTAGAGCCAGCGTGTGGCTGCATGTTGAAGTGTTCTTCTACAAAAGGCCTGCTAAATGCCGTAAACGTAAATGTACAGTGCCGCTGCAGAGTGATTGTGGATGACAAGAGGGAGAATAAGGGGCGAAGGTAAGTTGATCGAATATGAGGCATCTGTGTGGACCTTTATAGTTGCTTCCCCTGTCATTGTTAATAATTGTAGAAAATCGAGGGGTGGGGAGCGTGAACTTAGTCTTCTGGAGGGGGAGCCTGGCCTGAAAGAGTTTGAGCACCACTGTATTAAAGAGACTCACACCACCTCCTCTGTAAGCACTGAAAGTGGAGCCCTGCAGGTTGACACAACAAAGCACTGCAGGGGTCCACACCCAAGAACCCAGAACCGAGAACCGAGAACCTAGGAGGATCTGCTCCGCTTCGTGCAGCTGACACACATAAATCTGCAACACATAAGCAGCTCCTCTGGTCACACACTCACACACAAACACACACACACACACACGCATACATAAAACACAGACACCATCAGACATCTGTGCGCACACTCAGCCACATATTCCCACTGACAAGTGAAAAAAAAAAAGTGTGCACAATTCAACTTCCTGACTTTTCATTTCGCCGGCTGCACCTCTTCCTCTGCCAGCCAGTGAGTCGTCAAATGTGCGTTTGCGTAATCCAGGGCCCAATTCACGCAGTTTTGTTACGGTAAAGAATGGCGGATTAGTTTATGGAGCTTCAAAGCCAAATATAGCATGTGAGGGGATTACAGACACATCAAAGAATATGGATGGAGAATACATTAGGGTGCAGTCTCATCTTCCATCTCCCCCTCTCCGTCTTGTTTCTCAGAAGGAGGCCGCGGAGCGTTCAAAGAGAACATTGGCAGCGAGCGCATCACGTTTTATTTATTTCTTTTTCGCTCAGTTTAATCCACAACACTGATTTATACGTTTAACAGTCTTATGACGTTGGAAATTTGACAGCGGATGATGTCTGTTTTTAGTGTCTCTTAAACTATTTTTTTCCGTCATTGTGGGAATCAAATATCTCTTTGATTCACATTTATATATTACATTTCATATTAAAGACGTAGAAAAAAAAGACTGAGGCACATTTAATGTTATGAGTCATCTTCTTGTTTTTCGGGTCAGGATATAATCACACGTTGCAGGAAGGAGAAGAAGGGCCATCAGCTAAGATTCATGCGGTGTGTGTGTGTGTGTGTGTGTGTCTGTGTGTGTGCGTGTGTTGCAGAGGGAAGATAAGTGCCAAATCCGAGCGGGAGAATGAATCGCCGATTTCACCGTGACTGACAGAACCCGAGGGCCGCTGGAGTGAATGCCTCTTATGTAATTAGGGTGCTGCTATTTTGACTTCACGTAGCCCTAAATATGGGGATTATGCTGCAGTTTGGAAATTGCGAATATTAAAAATATCTTCAGGGTGTTATAACCCACACAGCTCGGTTATGAAATGTGCTTTTTACATGATAAAGTGCTGAGGAGGTGGTGGCACGCAGAGGAGGAATCAGGATTTGAAACCTGTAAACATGCCTGCAGAGGACCGAAGGGGACTTAACACACGCTTAGGAAAAACAGCACAGCCTAATTATATAATAGTCTGAACGAGTCGGTCTTAAAAGTTCACCAGACGCAAAGTAAGGTGAGGGTCTGTGTGTGTGTGTGTGTGTGTGTGTGTGTGTGTGTGTGTTTGTGCGCTTTGCTGCCCCACTTGCGGTGGCCCGTTCCCAGCACATCTAGGAGGATTGCAGCTTTATCCTCATAACTGGATGTTAATCTTGTGTGGAATCCAGCACTGCTTCCCCGCGGAGCGTGGCCTGCGATGCACTAACACCGCCACCTGGTCCCCGGGACAGCACACACACACACACACACACACGCACGCACGCACGCGCGCGCGCGCGGTCAGACTCATAAGCTCCTCTGTGTTTCGTTACATAAAAGTGATTGTGACTGTGCAGGGACTTTATTCTGCATCCAGACTGTTTTTCCTCTGAACCACTGCGCGGTCAGCTGGGCTGGTTTTCAACAAGCTCGTAAACAAAAACAGTTGATTTTGGAGTTGTGAAATCATTAGCTGTATTTTTACTGGGAGGTAACTTGCTGTATGACCGTCACTGGCCAACTGTCAGTTTTGAACATGAGTCATAGACCGCGAGGAGGATGTGGATTTGGAAAAGTTGGAGTTTTCTCCACGAGTGTGGATTTGACTCCTGCCTGGATACAATAATGTGGTGAAACCAATTTGCATATCATTTAACAGAGGAAACTGAAGTGGAGGGAACACATAGCAAAAACAACATAGTGGTGTGCTTGAGTCACCAGGTACTTTTGCTTATGCTACTTACTCTACCGCAGCAGTGTTCCAAAAGTATTGATGTCATTTAACAATATCTAGGAAATAATAACTTGTGAGACTATAAGAAAGTTATATTTGCATTCCTTTAATGGGGCACTATGTAGTTTTGCAGAAGCAATTCAAACTCAGAAATATTTATTTTCTTGCCACACTGAACAATCAAGCTTGTTCTCAGTGGAAAATAATGTCCCCAGAACCCTGTTTGAAGTTAGACGGGTGGCAGGGTCCGATTAAATATAAACAAAGTAAAACGGTATGAAACTGCGTTGTCCTTTAAGGTCTGTTTGTTTATTGTGTCATGGAAACAAAGAGAGTTTGTTTATGTAGTTTGTGTTGACATCACAAATCAATGAATTTCCCAAAAACTACAAAGTGCCCCTTTAAGGGCCTTTGTAACTGGCAATAATTGAGTAATACCTTATACTTTGATATTTTCCTTAATAATTTACACTAAAAGATACAGAATAAAACACTAAGAAGGAAGAGCAGCGTCTCTGTTTGAACAAAGAGAAAGGATTTCAATTTCCCCTTTAGAAGAAATCTGACTCAGCAGGAGGGGGAAGTGAGCAGAGAGTAACTTCCCATACAAACCACAGCAAATTAACTCCATCTTCTCCCCGAACATAATAACCTCTGCATGCTTTTCGGCCTTTGACCTGAAGGTGTTTGAACCTGCGGCCCCTCCTCTCCGTCATGGGAACGGGCTCCCTCTGTTTATGGCAGTTTAACGGACCTCAGATGTCGCCGCTGGCTCGGTGTGCTTTAGGTTTGTAATCTTTACTGCCCGATGTGGGTGTGCTGCCGGGCGGGGCCACACCGGCCTGTCGAGCACGCTGATTGGTTGTTTCATGTTAGATTAAGGCGGGGCTTATTGAGGTGTTGGACGAACTGCGCGTCAATCGAATGCGACTACGCTGCGTTCAAAGACTGCTCGTTCTTTTGTAAAGTCGTGGAAAGTGTGGTTAATTGGAGGAATCGACATTCTGTTCCTCAGTTCATTTGACCTCGTTGAGGTGGTGAATTCAACTAAATGTATTTACATAGGTGTAAATTAAAAACAAGTAAAGTAATTGCACCTTACGTACGTACTTTTGTTATTGTGCTGGTTACTGTACTATAGTGATTTGTTAAACTTCTTTACAGATTCATATTCTACATAAAACAATGTTCCACACCTATAAAATGTGACACAGTTGTAAATTAAACTACCCAACAGTATGTTAATCAGTTATATTAGCTCAACAAGGACCAGTTGCCACATATCCTATTTAATGCATATGTAGGAGCAACACTATAACATACAGTAATATATACAACTAAGGGGGGCTATTCTGCTTCAAAACAAAGGCATTTATTTTAATACTTGATACTTTTACTGATTTTAAACATCAAGTTTAGTTTATTTGTTGAGAGGGGGACTATTCAAACTATGAGTTATGTAATGTGATGTCTGTAGTGGCTCTGCAGGGAGCTTTCCTACGTTTATTCAATCACATTTTAAACAGAATGCCTTTGGAGCTTGAAAGAAAAGGACCATATGAATCGAACAACGGAGGCTTTCCAAGTGGCAATCTGGGAGATGTAGGAATCGTTTTTTTTAGAACTTGACCGATAAACTAGATCAAAAATCAGTTTACCTGAGCCTCGTTGCTTTAACACGTCTCTTGCGAGCCACCCAGCTTAATAGAGTCACATGCACAATCGGTGGAATACCCCTTTCAGTAAAGGTAAATGTGAATATCTGCTCAGCCTATCCCCATGTGTGCCTTTACAGCACTTGCTTGTCGCGTTGGGCATTTGCTTAATATAACAGAAATATGACTCAGGAGCTGAACCAGCATTTTCATCTATCAGCAACCATGGTGAAGGTTTGAGTGTGGAAAGTGGTTAATGACGTTTATTTATCATTCTCCCCTTTTTCCCAATCTTATTTCCAGACGGTTACCCCCTACAACCCTCCTGTGGCACACCACTGTGATGTGGACTTTCCACAGCCATCTGTGCGACCTCCCCTGAAGTTGAGCTGAATAATTCCGACAGTCCGTGAAGGCGGCAGCACCGCCTCCAGTGTACGGTCTCAGCGCCGCTCCAACGTGATCGCGTCTGTCTGAGAGCAGCGGTGTGGCTTCAGAGGAGCGCTCACACGCTTCGCTCGTACGCACTTGAAACAGGATGTAGCGGCTGAGACGGAGCACGGAGAGAGAGAGAGAGAGAGAGAGAGAGACAAGAAGAAGCGAGTTCAACTCCGCGATGTGACA